>VYZP01056547.1:0-25719 GCA_013400635.1 Hypocryptadius cinnamomeus
TCATGCCAAAAACTTCTTTCAGACTTCCTGCTTTGGCTGCTCTTACAGTGTTGGATGTGTTACATTTATTACCTTATAGAACCAAAAAATATATTAGATGCTTTCCAAAATGCCTCAGTTGATGGTCATTCTGACTCCAAGACAAAAAAAAAAAAAAGTTGAGATATTTACACCTGAGGATTTGAAATAATTCTGCATTGTTGTCTAAGGACCCAACTGATAGAATCAAGTGATTGCATATAAATGTATTGGTTTTATATAATTTTTTTCTTAGATTTTGCTATTACAAAGATGTAAACTCAGGAGCCGAGTGTAGTTTGAAAAATACAAGAGGAATATTTGTTTCCTCTGAGAATTCCTTCTGGATATGTAGGCTTAAGTGGCACCTTGAAAACATGAGGGTGTTTGAGATTATTAAGAGGGGATAATACAAAATATTTAGCCTGACTTGCATTTCCCTGATTATTTTGTGCAGGAGTTCCAGTGTTAACTCATTTTGCCCTCTGTATTTTGTGATCAAAGGTGATGTTATTTAGGAAGAGGTAGATAACTCAATCAAGTACATCTGTGATGATCACAAATGTTTTCCAACAAAATTTGCAGTCATACCCAAAATTTGCATTAACAGTTGTCCTTTTATTTTGCAATGCTCCAGCATATTCTTGTGTATGTTTATCACATTGCTATACACTGAATCTTCCTTCTTTTAGCTGAATATTCAATGCTTCCTATTAAAAGGCATAAGATCAAAGGAGCTCCCTCTTGAAGGCTTCAATTCATTGTAGGAGAGCTGCCTTGCCTATTCTATGTCATTCATCAGAAGCACAGGAGGGATTCATCCTAACTAGCTGTAGACATGCCTACTAATAGCTATAGCTGAGTTTGTGTCTCTAGTGTGTCCATAATGACTGGAGGGAAATGGTAATCTGTGCTGTGCATCAGCTGGTCCATTCTAGACATCTACTCAGGAAAAAATCCATCAGAGAAACACCAGGCACTCTAATTTCTCCACTGATTATAAGAAGAGTCTAGGGCCACTACATATCTGAATTCAAGATATTGGCATTCACTCAGATGACTCATTAGCCCCTTGGTGCACGGCATCGGCTGATAATTTGTTCTACTGCCTAGGGTAGAGCAAAGCGGTACTCAGAATGAACACCTTCAGCAGACAGACAGATGTCCCACATAGCGTAAAACCCTGGTGTTTCAGAGCCAAGGATGGACTGGGTTTGATTGACAAGGAAGGCTGAGAGAAGGATTTTGTTTGGAGAAGTGTAAAAGTGAAAGATGTAAATGTCATTTCTAGCTATATGTATTAGAAAACTGTCAGCTGGTCATACTTTTTGCTTGACTTTGGATATTCTTCAGTAACCCAAAGTAAGGATAACCATAATTTTCAGAGTGCTGTGAATTTCCATTACCTTGTCTGACATATCTAATTAGCATCTAGGTAAAATCAGCCTGACGTTTTGAAATATGCCAAGCACCTTAGGCTTCTTCACATTTCAGTGGTTCTTGGTAGCCAGAGTCTTTAATATCAAGGCAAAGAAGAGATTTAAGGGCTAACTTTAGGCACTGAAGACAGAGACTGGGCCACAAAAATCTGTAGTATTTCTAAATTAATATAGCTGTCTGGGATGAGAGATATTAAGTGACCATAATCAGAACTGATGCAGAAATCCAGGGCTTTCAGAGGGACTTGGTCAGCTTTCTCACATTTTGACAATGGAAACTCCTATTCACATATTTCAGAATAAACGTCTCTGAGACCAGAACTAAGAATCTGTAAGAATGGTAACCATGGAACTATAAAAGCTACCACAGTTGTGATATCCTATGGTAGCATATGTTAAAAAAAATTAATAAAACCTTTCCTGGACTAATACAAAACTTTAAAAATGCAAATGATTTACAGCTGAATTTTGCAGATCCATTGTCTTCTATGTAATCTAGAAGCAGATCTCGCACATGTCTAAAATACAGGTTTACTTAAGAGTTTATGAGTGTCTCAATGCATTCCTCATAAGCATTGCTATAATAAAAATTGAATAATAGATGCGTATTTTATGAAGAGTTCGTATGAGCTTATAAGAGAATTTTTTCATCCCATCTTTCCAGTGTTCTCTTCACAATGAGTACAATGTGCTTTCACATGGCCTCAGGGAGGAGTCTATTTGTGGTTCATTAATAAGGGCTGTTTTCCAAAGAGCTATCTGTTATATAATTACAAAGAACTCTGAAAAAATGACCTAACAGTGTCTGTAGTGGGGTTGTTCAATGCTTTCTGATGGCATGAGAACAGATGAAAACATCTGTGCAGTCCTAGCTTCTTGCCTAATTAGGCAGCTCTTGTATATTTGCTTTTTCTTAAACCATGCAAACACATTTTGCAATCTCATTCTCTCATTTATAGTCTATTGGGTGTAGGGATGAGATGTAAATTACTGTAGTTAACCCTTTTTTTTTCTGCAGACAGATAATATTTCTCCTTTTATGTGTCTGTGAGTGGCATGCTGGGTGTTTTCTGGGGGACCTTGGGATGCAACTGTGCCTGATATATCATTAAGGGGAATAATGTGCAGCAGGACCAGCAACTGAGAGGCAAAACTTCTTTCTTTTGACATTTGCATCATATCTGAGAAGAGAAGGAGGCATGACAGCCCTTAGGTTGGGCAGGAGCCTGCTCAGTAGACTTGGTGAACAGGGTGCATCCTACTGATCTTCACTGGCATAAAGCACTCCGCCATCTGTGTGGCTCTAAGCAAGGTGCTGGGCTCCTTCATCACTTTGTGAAATATTAATGCCAATATATAAACATCCAGCCTACTGTGAAAGGGTAGTTCTGTTTGCAATGGGCTTTGAGCTTCCAGAACACAAGGTGCCCCAGCAAACACAAAATATATGATGGCTCTGAGAATGAATGATATATCTAGCTGGATAAGGGAAAGCACCCTGCTGGAGACTGCATAATGCTTCCAAATACTCACTTTTATTTGTGTTTTCCAGGAGTATTTATTGTTTTAAAATTCCTTGTATGGGTGTAAAAAACAACAAGGTGACCACATGTAGCAGAAATGTTGTTTCTGCTAGTAGGTGATAGGATTATACGGAAAAGAGAAAGCCCACCTTCTTCGTCCTAGCTTTCCTCCAGTCTCACAGTGTAGTTCTTAGTAATGGAAAATCAACACAAAACCCAACTGTTTTTTCTTTTTCAGCTCTGTAAAACAAATCCTTAATAATAGACTTTTCTCAGATCATCTCATAATGTGTACTGCACTGCTCCATAGTAAACATTATTAAATACTATTGCAGGCTATGTTTTGAGTCATTACTACATGACTAGGAAAGAAAGAATTTTTATTAAACCTTCATATATAAATTTATGTATAGGGGCTTAATAGATGGTTAATAGATATTCAATAAATAATGGATTATTACAGAGCTTATCAGCTCATTATTTTGCCAATTTGATGTATTTATGTGCATGATGAACTTATAACCATTTGGTACTTGTGCAGCTTAAACCTGTTCCATGCTCTTAACATCTATTAATTATTATGAATAATTTTTATTTTTAATATTTGAACATTGTATGGGTTTTAGCATATGAAATATAGCCATTTCAGGTTTCTTAAAAGGAAAGAATAATTTTGTTATTGGTTGTATGCTTGATATGTTTGGCATCTAATTTAATTTTAGCTTCTCTTGGTTTATGACATGATCTTTCCCTGACTGCTTTTCTTTGACAGTGTCAATACTTGCAGTTGCTTGTTCATGTGTGAATACCATTTGATAAGTCTCTATATCCATATTCTGTCATTATTCTGCAGTAAAATAAACCACCATCCTTTTCAGCCATGGGTAGAATCAGATCAGAGCTTTTCACACAAAGATAAAGTAAAATGCTGAAGGACAGTATTGCTGTGTTTTGGGAGCTTTGTGAACTGAGCTGATGAGGAAGCAATTAAAGACAGGAAAAAACAGTCCCACTGAATCCTTCTCATACAAATTACAGGAATCAGAAAAGCTTTTCCTATGTAGGAGCCTGTTTTAAAAGCTCTGAGCAGTGAGGAGTAAAAAAACCTGATTTGTGAGCAATGCACAAAATGGACTAGTGTGAACAGGCATTAGCTCCAGGAGCTTGGAAACTGTGATTCACTTTTATTGTGTAGTAAGTGTTTTGGGGAGGTAGATGTCCAAGTCCCTTCAGATGTATTCACAGAATCTGAACAATAAAGAACAATTCTACTGTGATTGCAAAATGTTAAACATTTCTCACTTACATTTCCTTCAGGGATAAAAGGCCAGCTTTGCACCCTTCCTGACTGAGACAGAGGCACAGGTTTAAAAAGAAAGTTTAATTCCTTGCACACTGGAAGCAGATAGGAAGGGATAGTGCTTCATATTAAGGACTACAGTTAATTCTTCAATATGACATCACATATGATTTGCTGTGAGTCAGAGTCAGGCAGCTGACTGAAAGTTCCTATTGCTCAACCTGTTCCCAGGCTCAGGCACACTCCCACCACCAGCACTGCTGCTGTTGAGGATGTCACATCTTGTACACGGGTTTGCAGGGCCCTCCGCAGCCACACAGGGAGGCTAGCGCAGCACCAGCCAGCACACCAGGTGGGATTTTACTCAGAAGACTGAGAGATGGAGCAGGGCATCATAGAAATGTTTTTTAGCAATTTTCAGTGGTGCTAAGCCATGTTTAGGAGTCCATTTTGCCTTAAACAACTTCCACGGGGTTGAGAATTCTTGCTGCTTCCAGGGTGAAGATAAAGAAAGCTCCAGTGTGATGGAATACTACAAAAAAAATAGTAGATGCTTCTCTTCCCTTCCTCTACCACAGATGACTGTGGATTAAACAGTGGTGAAAAGATATTCATGGGCACAAGAGCTAAATTGACCTGTTAGTAGGTTTCTGTATATGCTTTTCATTCTTGCCAGTACCCTCATCCACACTATTCCTGGATATGACACAAGGGCTATTTCCAAGGGGCTGCCTGGATACAGCCACATGATCTTGGAAGCTCTGAAAGCTCACTCTGTGGACGGAACGTAGTTCAGCCCTGTGGGTCTCAGGGCCAAACAAAGACCCTGGGCACATTTAATTTACTCATATATGTGCACACTCTGTGCTTAACTGGTACATTAGTGAGTCAGGCCCCTCTGTAACCTCCCAAGATGGGGAGGATGGAGCAGACTGTCACCTTGGATTTCCCAGCTCCAGGTGGGTTTGGCAGAGGGGGTGCTAGGGCGCTATGCATAACTGCACAAGTGTGATCCTCACCTGCCTCTTTATTCTCTCATTAAGGACTGCTGTTCTTGTCAGTCCCACTGTAAAGACATGATTGTGTAAGAGGAATGAAAGCAGAGAACAAAGCTCCTGACCATCACCATATTAGCACAAATCAATGAAAAGCTGATGAGCAAAATGTTTTGTGAAAGACGATATTGAGTGCATTAATGTTGTTAAAGGGGAAATTAGATTCAAATTGTTGGGAAGCAGTGCAAAACCAGGCACACAAGAAGTAATTACTGCAAAAGCTGGGGAAAGTCAAGAGGCAAAATGCCTCTCTGTGATAGACAGAAAAAAATACGGCTGTGGCATTGATGGGGCACTGCACGATAGCACAGGGTTGCACCAGACAGGGAGGATAGAGGTGAAGACCGCTGCAGCTACTGCTGTCCCCCCCCAGCAGAGGCACAATATGAGTACAAGAGGCAGCTCACCATGACAGGACCTGATTGCTTCAGTTCATGGTTTCATCAGGGTCTTTGTGCACAGACAGACCCCAAGCCATCTTCAGTTTCAAGATTTGTAAAACCCAAAAATATGAAGTAAATTGATGTCTAGAGGTGAACAGTGCTAAGTATTCTTACAGTGTTTAGTGTGAGGATCTCAATACCATGGAAGCTCATCACCATTCAGAAGAAGCAAGATGGTATTTTTATGCTCAGATGTTTTCTTGAACAGATAAGTAGCAAAATCTAAAGACTGATCAAATAGCAAAATCCAAAACCCATTAACTCAGTACAGCATCATAAATAAGCACCCATTTACAATCCTAGTCCAACAAGTCATTTTTCAGTTTGTTTTAAACTTTTCCTTCTTCTTATACACAAGATATTGGCAAACAAACTTGATAAGATAATATGAAGCAAAGACTATTTAATACAGGATACCTTATACATGCTAAATAATGTTAATTGCAAACTACCTCTACACGATTATTTACAACCATAATTTTCCATTGCAGTTTGTGCATTTGGCCTCTCTATGGGATCCCTGATCTGAGGCCAATCTAGAAACCTTGTATTCCCATGGCAAGACCCATTAAGTAAGTTAAGATCAAGCCCAATGCTATTTCATTGAAAAGGTGAAATTCTTCCTGTTTCTTACAGGAGTCCTGGGTAGTTAGCTTACATTAGATTCCAAATTTACAGATATCTAGACTCAAGCGCTGTGACTGTCAACACATGTTAAAAAACCGAGGTCTTTGTCCTAATAGAGATTACATAAAACTACGAAATTTGTTGCTACTTTTGCTCTTAGCAGAAAGAAAAGCAGACAGAAGACACCCTCTTCTGTCCCACAACAAGGGTGGGAGAAAGTGTGTGGTAAAAGGGTTTATTTATACAATTCATGCAGAAGGGACTGGCTTGCAGTCTTTAATCATTGCCAGAGGTGGGCACAAGAAAGCCAATAAAGTAAAATGTTCCTTTGCTGCTGTAATTGCTGTTACTGCAGCAACCTCAAAGAACACCTGCCATACATCAGCACCTCACAATGCCAGGCTCCTACTAATGCAGGACAAAGGATGATCCTTCCAACAGCTTTACCATTCAAAAGCATAATATTATTTCTGCTAACACTTCCTGGCTCTTACTGGTCTGAGTCACAATACAAGAGTACACCCAAGACAAAACAATCTCTTCAGCAATATGAATACTACCTGAATATCAATTTTTTAATTTATCTTTGCTCACTGTTCTTCCAGCTTGTGCCTGGCAGTGAGCTGCAAGGCCATTTCTGCATGCTGCTGCTGGAGAACCCATCCATTCCCAGTCATCTGTACTTCCTTCCATTCTGTTACTTGTGTTTTCAAATGTATCCTCTTAATGATTCCCCATTCCTTCCAGACGAGTTTCACTCTCTCAGTTGAAATAGCTTCACCAGAATCTTGATGTTTCTGACATCTGGAAACAGGCAAAAAAAGTTGAGATGTAAAAAATATCATGTAGTTACCTCTTATAAGTAATTGCCAGCTCTGAAGGCCTTTTTTCAAGATAATCTGTGATGAGGGAATTTATACTGCATGTAATTAACAGGGTTTGTTTTACAGAACTAAGGATAGGCACCGAAAAAAAGTGCATTAGCAGTGATTCTGCTTCCACAGAAATGGGCCCATCTAATACACAGAATTTAATTCACCTAGACAAAGCACATGTGTGTAGAAGGATATGAAATGACAGTGATGTAAAGTATGGTGAAAAACATTCTGAGCTCAGTTAAGGAGTAATGTAATAGTGAAAAAAAATCAGGTAAACAGAATATTTTGTGCACACAAAATATATTGCTTCAAATTAATAGTATACTGCAGATAGATGACAATGAGCACAGCCATGTATTTGTCTTTGTCATAACTGTGCATTGAATACTAAATTAACTCAAAACCCCCCAAAAAATCAGGGACATAGAACACTTCTGTCTAAGTCATCAGTGCAGGAATGCTGGTGTAGAGCCAGAGTAATATCGTCAAAACTGGGAGCAATGGTTAAACCAATTGTCCTGAGATGTCCTGAGATGCTGCAGTTCTCATAAAGAAAATAATTTATTACTCTTGTGTGTGTCTCTGAGTAAAGACAGAGAAATGCAGTGGAGTTGTAAGTGAAGAAGCTTTGATGCAGCAAAACTGTAGCCTGATCTTTTAGAATAAATTATAAAAAATAATTAAAAACTCTCACAAATATTGAAAGATAATGAAAGAAACAGCATCTGTTTCCCCTATTTGTCTTTCTTGTTCAGTTCTGATCATACTTATGTTTACTTTACATATAAACAACAATAATGTAAAGATCTTAAAAATGGAGGTAGGGCAGGCCACAGAAAGTCCTACCTCGCCTCCATTTGTGTAAATAAAACCTGGACCTCTGACAGCAGCAAGATAGAAACTATCTGGGAGAAATGATAAAACACAAAGTAGACTGATTTTGTCAGGGTAGGGCTGTCCTTCATCTGTGAAGAGCTGCTTGACACAGTATGGTCAACTGCTTTGTCTGTGGATTAATCTCACTAGAAGTCAGGAGAGAGAGAGGTCAGGATTCAAAATGATAATAGTGAAGGAAATTAATTTCCTCCTTCATCCTTCAGAAATTAATTGGAAAGCCTTCAAAAACCTGACCAGAGTGATGGATCCTGCCTAGCTCAAGGGCATTAAGAAAGCTTCAGCATGGCTGGTTGTGGAGGAAAGACCCAAAGATGGTACAGGAACCAAGTGCCCTTCTGCTGTTTGGAAATATTTGAAGTTTTCAGGGTTGAAAAAACAAAATAAGCAGGGAAATGTAAGGAGCTCTCTCAGCGTAGATGTGGCAACAAGCAAAGAATTGTGCAGACATGAAGAAACCTTGTTGGTAGTCATCTAGGAGGGTGGAATCAGGTTCCTTAACTCCAGGTGTCCAAAGCATTTTGTTTCTGGTAATGAAGGGTATGAAGGACTTTTCAAAAATACCACAAATTGCTCTCTGGATGCACTTTTTTTCAGTGACTAAAGGAACTCAAACAGCCAGCTTGGACCAGACACCATACTCAAGATGCATGGAATTAGGTAAATCCTATCTTTAGTAACCCAAAACATACCAGAAGTTTGCCAGCCAAAGAGGGTGACAGAGCCATGGGCCACACCAGGCTTGCAGCTATCATCAGAAGCTGTAGTATTTTTGTGTAAGAGTGGATTTGGGACAAAACCAGCTCTTCATGTCAGCCTACAGTGAGAAGTTCTACCAGTTCAGAAGCAAGTTTCCACAGCTGCATGAAATCTGGTCAGCCCTGACTCCTACAGCATGGTTAGTGCTCAAAATTAGAGAGTCAGTGCTGTTTTGAGTGAGGATGGTAAAGCCATTGTGCTAAGAATTAACCAGAGCTGGTAGAAACTTCCAACTTATGGAAAAGAAGAAAAAAATATTTGAAAAACAGATTCCAAATACAAAATCTGTTTTCACATGAACAACTTTTCCACAAGGCTCCACAGTATGTGCTCTTCACATGCCCTGCACACCACAGAGTATTCTATTCATTTGAGTCTCCATTTTAAATTGTGAGCTTCTAATACCAACTTTGCAATATGCTTCAAGCTCCATGGACAAAAGATCCAGGGATGGTTATCCTCACCGTAATTCCTTACTCCCCCAAAAATTTTGCTGAAATGACTATTGATTACTTTTTGATGGTTTTGACTTAATATTCCTGTGTGCACATGTGAAGAGACAGGTACCAAATGTTGACTACAATATCTGTAGGACCAAAATTAGTAATCATTGTGCATTATTTGTTTCATCACCACCTTGAATGTATAACTCAGAAGCTGATTGGTGAGCACTGGCTGCTGTGATCTTGGCAGCGTGAAGAACAAACCTAGCAAAGATTTAGTTAGGAGCCCAACACCTCATTAAATAAGGGACTGGAAAGAGGTAGAATAAAACAACTATGAGGCTGAAAGTAAAGAAAGTGTTTCACAAGTTTGCTCATGCTCAAGGGAATAGTTCTAGTTCAAAACATAAAAGGGATGCTTTGACTTACAAGCATATGGCATACTTGTTCATCTCACACCTATTAAATCTGCAAAAAATAAGTAAATATTCTGGGAGCTTTATTAGGCATTCTGCTTTCTCTAGAAAGGCATATCCTGGACTGGATTCAGTTCACAGAGAGATTCTTAGGCTTTACCAAAGGCACAGAATGCAGCAATCATATCACCCAATTGATGGAGCTGCCATCCCCTCCCTCAGGAGGCTTTACAGTCTGGTAGACCTCACTACAAGGAAAATCACACTAAAATATCAGGTTGAGATCTAATCTTTTTCTTTTCTAATTTTTTTAATGTCTCTTCCTCTCCCTTCAAATTAATGCAAAATATTGTTACAATCATCAGCACTGAGGTATAAACCCTTCAACATCTGACACTTAGTTGTCTTTCTCTTGAAATTTGAGACTTTTAGGTTAAGTTGTAATAATTTCTAATATATTTCCTCTAGCAAAATCAATCAGGACCTTAGCTACTGTAGTCACCAGCTATTACTGCCAGCCAGGAAAACTCTCTACATGCAGCCTATGCACTCCTCTGTGCAATGCAAGGAGACATACAGGCATGCAAGCAGAGAATTTTCAGAAAACACAGTGAGATAAATATGATGTGTCTAATAGGAGCAGACCCCTCATGAATCTCTGCCATTTAAAAGCAGTGGATATCCACCTGCTATTGGAATTCCCAGTCAATGGATCCAGGTCAATTCTTTACCATGAAGGACTGCAAAGTCTACTGTCACTGTGCTCCATAGATGAGGTCTGTGTCCTCTCTTCTTTCCCATAATTACTGAAGAGTGTAGTTAAATAACTCATGACTCCCTGTCATGCTCCTGTGTTTTCTTCCAGAAAGAAGGAATTTTCAGGTCCCTGAGCTCTTGGATTTAACCTGCTCCAAGAAATGTACTTCTCTGTGTTTTTTGAGGATAATGACTTTGTTTAGCCTCAGATGGGGTCAGCAGCAGAGAGTGTGATGAGAGCTGTCAGCATTTCAGCAGGAACACATTGTTGGTGGGCTAGAACAAGAATGCAGACATGAACATAAGCACCTAATGGATGCTGCTGTCTGTCCAGGCTCTCAGCTGCTGTAAAGTTAGGCTGTAGTTGGGCAGAGGGCTTGAGAACTGAAATGGTACTTACACAGCCAGTCCACTGCGTCTCTGGGGAGACCTGAAACCTGTATCTGCCATGGTGTGGGTATTTGGTTTCCTGGAACTGAGAAAACATTCCTTGAGTAGAAAGAAAAACACACGTTTTGAGGGAGAAAGGAGATTAAAAGTGATGCAAGAACTTAAAAATAATGATGTATTTTTTCCCCAAAAGGTCTGAAACACAATAGCCAAGTAGGTCATACAAAAAAAACTTTGATAGTGGTAACAAGGTTGTGTGGCTGTACATGTTACAGATTTATTCTTGAAGCTGAAGTGGGTTTTGCAGAAAAACAGCACTGTCTATGGTGACACCTGGCCTCTGTGAAGTCAGTAGGAAAACTCCAGCAAACCCAGAGGATGAGCAGCCTTGAATGTGGGAACCAGTGAGCAGGATCCAATCTGCTGTCTGTCCTATCAGCTTTTGAATCTCTGACAGAGGGGCGCTCAGTTACAAGTATCTTGGAAGAATACGGTAAGTGTAGAATACTCAATTCCTAGGCCAGTATCTTGTAGCCAAGATATTGTCACTGCTTTTTTGTCCTTAACCATGATTTTAGATTATTTAGCTATGTTTATCTCATTGCATGAGATATTACACGTGTTCTTTGGACATGGAAAAGCCACATCCTCAGCCCTGAAGACAAAACATTTCAACATTGCAACTTCTTTTTCACTGAGATTCAGGTGATAATTTGTGCTCTCTTTGGAGCAGAATGCATTTTTTCATGGTCCAGACTACAGTTTTGTCCTATTCCTTCTGAACCAAACAGATTCTCCCTTCCCCGAGGGCTCATCATCAAAACCCATGGGATACCCAGTGCACTATGAAGTTTGCTTCTTTTCATTTAGCATTTAATATGAGTTGGACAGGGAAATACAGAGTATGCAGAGCCCCAAGGCAGTCTGGCACAGTTGCTGGGACATGTCAAATGCACTAGTGCATGTCAACCCACGCCAGGTTCTGCACAGGTTGGGAAGTAAGGCAGCCGCATTCCTAGCCACCACTGCCCTCCCAGGGGAATTCTGTGCATGCTTGTGAAACTTCTCCTAGGGGATGTTGCTGGCTGGGAGGGTGTGAGAATAGAGCAATGGACACAGCTGTTTTCCTCATTCTGTGTGCTGAATGTTTTCCCTTCTTGTTTACAATGCTATAAATTATTTTTTAGTTGAACCTTTGTTCTGGGTGCAGCTTAGCCTTGAGCTGGGTTTGCTTGTTTGTTTCCGTTCCTGCTTCATTTCCTCTGCCTGCCTCCCAGCATGACTAACACTGTCTGTGCTGCTTCCCTTGTCTCCACAGCTTCCCCTGCAGTGCTCTGTCCTGGACATGACAGCTGCCATGCTGGTCCTCCATGTGCTGCCAAAGGCTGACCTGCTCAGCATGGAGCAGCACGGGGAAGTCTGCTAACAGTGACAGAGAGGTGCTGGCTTCATAGAATCACAGAGTTGTGTAGGTTGGGAAAGACCTCTGAGACCATTGATCTGGTCATTAATCCAGCACTGCCAAATCCCCCACTTAAGCATGTCCCTAAGTGCTACACACCCACACATCTTTTCAATACTCCAGGGATAGTAACTCCACCATTTCTCTGGGCAACAGGCCTTTGTTTCTCATTAAGAAAATGAAAAGTTTGTTAGGCTTTCCTTTTTTGCCTCTTGCACTACATGAGCAAAACAAGATGGATGTGTGACAAAGAGAAAGAAGTCCTGTGTTCCCTGATGTTGGGGTCTAACCCCTGCCAGCAGCTAACCCCCACACCGCTGCTTGCTCGCTGTCTCCAGAGGCATGGGAGAGAGAATCAGAAAGGTAAGTATGAGAAAACTCCTGGGTTGAGATTAAAGACAGTTTAATAGGTAAAGCAAAAGCTGTGCATGCAAACAAAGAAAAACAAGGAATTAGTTCATCCCTTCCTTTGGTCAGGCAGGTGTTCAGCCATCCCCAGGATGCTGTGAGGCCCATCACACATAACCATTTTTGGGAAGACAAACTCCATCCCTCTGAATGTGTGTCCTTTGCTTCTTCTCCCCCAGCTTGATATGCTGAGCATGATGCCATAAGGTCTGGAACATCCTTCGGATCAGTTGGGGCCAGCTGTCCCAGTTGTGTCCCCTCCCAGCTCCTTGTGCACCCTCAGCCTCCTCACTGGTGGGGTGGGGTGAGTAGCAGAAAAGCCTTGGCTCTGTGTAAACCCTGCTCAGCAGGAATGAAAACGTCCCTGTGTTATCAACAGTTTCAGCACAAATCCAAAACACAGCCTCATAGTGGGTACTAGCAAGAGCATTAACTCTGCCCCAGCTGAAACCAATACCTGATGTAATTTTTGATGGATTAATATGTCTGGGAGATGTAAAGTGGCACCTGCCTTCATTTGATCATTCATATTCATTTGAACTGATATGCATTTTTCTTCTTTCACTTTGTCTTATATTTTGCTGGTCTGGGACAAGCTTTTTGCTCTCCTATAATCAATATGATACATCTTCATAGACAACAACTCTATCATTTCAAGCCTGTTAAGCCTCCCAGCAGACCTCCACCACAGTCCTTCACACTCTGCAGTGCCTTTGCCCCCTCTGCAGCTGCTGGCAGCATCTGAGCTCATGGGTTTTCAATGATTTCAATGAGTTCTGCTTCATGGGTTTTCAATGCTTTTCAGAAAATGCAGACAGCCCCTTAGCACGGGAATGGCTTTGTGCAATTGTGGGTGAGCATGCACTGCAAGCGTGGACCTGGTGAGCTGACTGGCTTGAGCACAAGGGCTGAAATATGTCCCTTATTTACTACTCCATTCATGTCTTTTGCAAGTTGTAGTGAAAATGAACTTGAACCAAATCCCACTGTGGTCAGTGAAAAAATTCCTGCCTATTTCAGGGGGTACTGGAAACTGGCCCTGAAACCTACAGCTCCTCAGGGTACCTACATCGACCAGCTTTGCACCTCAAGTTATCCTGCTGACTTCAGGCAAGTATTTAGGAGCTTTGCTGCATCCTTTGGGAGTTCACAGAGACCATGCTTCAAAGGTTGTGTGGCAACAGAGCAATAACAGCTCAAAATGCAGCAAAGTAATGGGGAAAGCAAAAGTTCTGCTCCTTAACAGGAATGATTCAACAGAATTAAAATGAGTCAGTGTAAGTTTGAGAGTGGGTATAATGAAAGTTTTTGCCAAACACGTTTTGGAATGGACAGATTTTACAAAATATCTCTGTTTTTTAATCTCTGTTCTTTTATTTCTCTGATATAAATTAAGATGCTGATGGCAGTATTTTTCACTCTGTTACCTGTATCCTCTCAAGTGTGAAA
Source organism: Hypocryptadius cinnamomeus (assembly GCA_013400635.1). Lineage (NCBI taxonomy): Eukaryota > Metazoa > Chordata > Aves > Passeriformes > Zosteropidae > Hypocryptadius > Hypocryptadius cinnamomeus. Next base: position 14,261 of record VYZP01056547.1, read on the forward strand.
AACAGTGCTTTTAACAGTGGGAGTTATTGTGTCCACAGGCTGGGACACCTGTTGGAACTCAAAAGACCTGGATCATTCTACTGCTTCATCATGGATATCATAGATGGTCTGTGTCAGTTACTGCATCTCATTTCCTCATTTATAAAACATGTATTGCAGTGCCTCTGTTTCAGTGAATGCTGTCAGGATAATGCCTTCTAATGATTATGAGACACCCGATAGTGATTGAAAGCACACATGTGGATAGATGAAACCTGCTGAGAGACAGAGATTGACAAAAATAAATGGGGACAATCTCAATCTGGGGAATTGTTTTCTGCTGAACTACGCAGTAGAAAATCTGTAATTACATGCACCACCCCAACACAAAAATACATACATTGTGTACATCCTTTATAGGAATCTTTCTGAATGTATACGAGGTCCCAACAAACAAGGGAAAGTATTTCAGGATATTCTCTGTGCACAATCTTAGCCATTACTCATTGGCAGGAAGTAAGCCAGCTAAGCATTTCCCCAGCTTGTCAGCTTTCTGGGAAGCTGAAGCCAGGCCCTATCACAGGGCAGGACTGCCAGTTGAAGGCTTGTCTTTCTTGAGCTGGGGAGCCCAGCCCTGGACACAGCACTCCAGATGTGCCTCACCAGGGCCGAGTAGAGGGACCGGATCACCTTCCCTGACCTGCTGGCACTGCTCTTCCTCATGCACCCCAGAATCCCACGGCCCTCTGGGCCACGAGGACACTGCTGGCTCATGGACACCTTGTTGTCCACCAGGACCTCCAGCTCTTTCTCTGCAGAGCTGCTCTCAAGAAGTTTGGCCTCCAGCCTGTGCTGGTGCGTGGGATTATTCCTCCCCAGGTGCAGGACCCTGCATTTGCCTTTGGGTATCAGTCTCTCCTCCCAGTTCTGTATCATCAGCAAACGTGCTGGGGGTGCACTCTGTCCCCACATCCAGGTCACTGATGAGTAAGTTGAACAGCTTGTTCAGTTTAGGCAAAGCTGCACAACCTGCTGACCATATATAATGTATTTCTGATTGCACATTTATTACTGTATAAGTCTGCTAAAATTCTCTAGCATGGAGGCATATGAGCTTAAATAAATATTAGAATGCTGTGTAAAAACTACTTGTATTTTAAACAATAAGTTCCCCATGTTGTAGGGTTCTTTTATGTATCATTCAACAAAAGGAATAAGGAATATTTATCCTTATTGATTTAAAATGGACTACAATTTAAAATTAAAAAATAAAATTTAAAATAATATTAAAATTTAAGTAGGTTGAAAAGCAATGTCTGTTACCCTTCCTGGCCTAAGCCAAATATCTTACTTGTATGAAATCCAGATGCCAATTATAAAGTGTACAATGCAGTGCAAGTTCCTAGTGCTGGAACATTGCATTGCCTAAGTGTTTTATTCAGAGTATCAAACAACATGTTCATAACTTATTTAAATGCCAGTGCATCCAGTAATTTCATGATATTGTGATTTAATTTATTCCCTAATTAAATTGAGAAAACTAAGGCAGGAGAAGAAACTAAAAAAAAAAGGCAGAGAAAGTGAGATTTGAATGTAATGTAATTCTATCAATGATTTGGGGCTGGAAAGAAAGTGTGCATCCCATAAACCATATTATTTTTCAGAAAGGTAAGCATAAAATATGGTTGACCTAAAAAAGGTAGCATCTGGACAGCTCATTATATAGACAACATGGAGAGAGAAAAATCCTCTGGCTTGCTCTAAGGAACTTGTTCCAGAAAATTACTTATTGAGGTCCCAAAGAGAACTGAACAAAACTAAATAACTTGGAATTAAGAAAAAAGGATAAGAAAAATTATAAAAATGTTGCAGTGTGCACCCCAAGACATTCAGAATAACTATCCAACCTGTCCTGAAAAAAGGAGGAAGATGCATCTGCTCCCAACCTTTCTCCATGCATAGACGTCAGGATGCTGACACCCCCCTGATTGACTGTCAGCATTAGTACCCAGAACAGCACTGACAGAGTGAGCATAACACCAAAGAAAGGGAGGACATACTAAGAAGACTTTTCTATATACAATATTTTGAAGATATTGCAGCTTTTCTGTATTAATTTGGGTTAGGGTACAGTGTGGAGAAATGGATTTGATGGGTAGATTGTGAGATGGATAGGAAAGTGGTTGGATGGTCACATCCAGAGGGTGGTAGTCAATGACTCAGAGGCCCTGTGGACATCAGTGACAAGTGGTGTCCCTCAGGGGTCCATATTGGGACCAGTGTTACTTAATATCTTCATTAATGACACAGATTAAGGGATCGAGTGCACCCTTAGCAGGTTGTGAGAGGCCACCAAGCTGAGTGGTGCAGTTGAAACACCTGAAGGACAGGATGCTGTCCAGAGGGACCTGGGTATGCTTGAGAAGTGTGTCCAGGGCAATCTCATGAGGTTTTACTAAATGAAGTGCAAGGTGCTGTACCTGGGTCAGGGCACCCCCCAGTATCAACACAGGCTGGAAAGAGATGGAGAGCAGCCCTGCTGAGAGGGACCTGGGGGTGGGTGAGAGGCTGGACACGAGCTGCCAGAGTACTCACTGCCCAGAAAGCCAAACGTGTCCTGGGCTGCATCCAGTGGTGGGCAGCAGGGCCAGGGAGGGGATTCTGCCCCTCTGCTCTGCTCAGACCCCACCTGCAGGGCTGCATCAGCTCTGGATCTGCTGGCATGAGAAGGACATGGACCTGTTGCAGTTAGTACAGAGGAGGCCACAAAAATGATCAGAGGGATGGAGCACCTCTCATATGAGGAAGGCTGAGAACTGGGATTGTTCAGCCTGGAGAAGAGAAGGTTCTGGGGTGACCTCATTGCAGCCCTCAAGTACCTGAAGGGCACCTACAGGAAAGACAGAGAGATGTTGTTTACAAGGGCATGTAGTGACAGGACAAGGGTGAATAGCTTAAAACAGAAAGAGTAAGTTTTGATTACATATGAGAAAAAGACTTTTCATAATTATTCTTGACATTATAAATAATGTATCAGAGTTTCTGAAAATAGCCTAGCTGTTCAGCAAAGCAACTAAAGTTCCTCAGACCATGGGAAGCCTATCCCTTTCTATATGACTGTTTCACACATTGTAATAATTCTTCTTTGAAAGGCTATGATGTGTTTTATTTCTCACTGGTAGTATTATATACCATGATATAAGCTTTGAAGTACAGCATATCAGTTTAAGTAAAACTTTCTTCATTGAATCATTTGCAATAAAGCTTTTTTCAGTGTCTAAATTATGATTCTGTTAGCAGCTTCCTGTTCTATTTTATTTATATAAAAAAACCCCTTTCTATTAAAAGGAGCTTAAAAGAATAAAAAAAATATGGTTTACTTAGGAGTTCAGCTGCATCAGAACGGATTCATTTTTGACAACCTGCTCCTGAACTGTTGGTTTGGCTGTTTAGGGGGCTCAGGCACAGGTGAAATTTTCAGGTACTTCATATTTGTCCTAAACATGATACCACAGGAAATACATATACTCTGTTACAGCATTTTCATGAAAAAACCAACTTAAGCCTGAGACCATATTTTAGGAAATGAGCAGTTAAGTGACTTCCTCCAGATGAGTATTTTCACACTTAGTTTGTTTTTTTTTTTTTTTGTTTAAATCAACATTTTGGTGACTGAAAATAGGACTAAGCTTTTAAAAGACCTTAAACACCGCAAAGATTTTAAGTGAAGCATTTGACACACAGTAATGGTGTAGCCTTTGGCAAATCATGTAATAGTTTTTGTGCTGGGTTATGCAGCATGCAGCTGGTCCCCACACATAGAGTAGCCCTCAGAATCAGCGTGGGGAATCCCAAATATGTCCCAAGTGGCTGCTCTTTGGGCATCAAAAAAGGGTGGCTAACCCCCTAAAGGCTTGTTCCCTACCATGAACGACCCTAAGGCACAGAGACATGCAGACTCCTGGTGTGCCCATCACTGACACGAGGCCCAACTCACCCCTCTGGGGTGTCCTGGGGAGCCTCAGGCCCTGGGCTGGAGCACCTCATCACCACAAGCCAAAGGAACACCCCACTGACAAAGTGGTCACTGCCAGGGATGTGAGGATCACCACCAGGAGGCACGGAAAGGATACTTTAGGATTTAACAGGATTTAGGGGATGTTCTGTGAAGGATAGGGAAAAGGGGGACTGAGGTATTTTGGAGAGAGGTGAATGGGAAAGCAGTAGAATAAAGGGATGCAGTGTACAAGCATGGACTGTCAGTGCACCTGCCTGGCTGTGTCCTGTGTGTGACCAGTGGAGTCCATCCTGGACTCTGACTAAACCCCACTTCTAGTCATTTTTCCAGGCAAACAGCCCTGTCCTCTGTGCAAGGGGTCTCAGTGACAGCCCCTGGACTGAGACTAGGGGCTGGAGGCCCCTATCTCTCTGGTGAAAAAGAGACTCTGGTGTCTGGAGAGACCAAGCTGGCTGCTGGAGGAGCCAGAGGGTCCAGATCAGAGAAACTGGAATTGGGATGTCAACCTCTGTGTATGTGCGTGTGTATGTGCGTGTGTGTGTGTTTGCATATCAGAGAGTCTTCCACAGCAGCAACTGCAGGGTGGCAGCCTCAGAGGCTTGTATGTCAAGTGCCAGCAGCTGGGGAAACTGGGAATCCAGGGCAACTGCTGAAACAGCTGAGCGTCTGAGCCCAGATACTGAAGGAATTCACCTTGCAGGATCACATTTCCTAGCAAAGGGATTCTGCCTGAGCTGACAGTCAGAGGACAGAATGAGGCCATTTTAGTGCATTTTGTGTCTTTGGAGTGCTATAGTCTGTAGCTCTGTTGCTCTGTGTGGCCAGCTAGGTATATATGTACATATGATGGATAAATGTGCTCTATACACATATGTGCCTTCTGGGGACACCAGTGCACTCTCACTGATGGCTGGATCTGGGGCTATGGAGATGCGGCAGCCTTGCCTCAGTCAGGCTGCAGGATTCAGCAATCTCTTAACATCATGTGTAGCTTCACCTTCCTGTAAATGCCAGTAGCAAGGCAGTCCTCTGTTCTCTAACATACTGTCAAAGTTAAAATTAAAGAAGCTGTCCTTAAACAATTTTTTTACTTGGAACAAAAATATGGTGTTCAAAGGACTCAAAACAACCTATGATTCTGTGATTGTGTGGTCTCTGATCTGAGCTGAGATGTGAGGCCAGGCAGTTCAGGCGAATAAGGAAATTATCTGGTTTCCAGGAATGGCAGTGCAGAGCCAATCTCAATGAAATCACTTGGAAACTCAGGTAGAGACTGAACCATGAGGAAGTTATGGCTATTGAGCTCTAGTCTCTTTTACAAATTTAAAAACTAAGTTGTGTTAATTTCCTTATCTGTGTTGAGATTTTGTTTCATGACTCAATGCAAATAATTGTCTGGAGAACTACGGTAATTGCTGGGAAACAAAGCTGAAATCCCAGACAGTGACTCTTGGGTCAAAGCAGCTTTGACATTTATCAAAGATTTTTTTTCTGTCATGTACCCAAGCTGTGCAGATGTGACAACTTCCTCTACACCAGACAATAGGGAATGATTCCTAGGACTGAAAACACCAGACTTAGCCAATGACCAATTTTCAGTTTATGGTTCCTTGACATAAGAGGGTCATTTTCTATTTCATATTTCTACCCATGTCTTGCTGCCTGAATGGCAACAACATTACTGACATGTGAGGTGAGATGGATTGCTGTGATGGATTGCTTGAGCAGCAGAGCCAGTGTGGGGAGAATACCAACAATCTACACAGAGAGAGGAAACAAATAGAGCAGGAACCAGCAGGTGGCTGGGACACACATCTATAAGAAATGTTTGTCAAACACTAAACAGAAGCTCTAGAGGGTCATTTTATGGGCACATTTTATGCATTGTTTGGTGCTTGTTTAAAGACTTGCCACATCTCTTTCCTAGTGAAGCCAGGTTGCAGAAAAACATAGCAAGCAGTTACATGTGAGACATGGCCCATGGATTCTGGTTTAATTTGGTAATTGGTGTCTAATGGGCAGTGGACATTCAGTGATGTAACAGTAAGTATTAAAATTAAAGGATAAGTGATTTCCTGTTTCTCAGAGTCTCACAATGCAGTGGGGTGTATCGCTCTATCGCTGCAATCCTCATGTTTCTTGTAGGACTCGAGCATAAGTTTTGTCCCCCAAAACAAGAGAATCCTGACCCTACAGCATCTCTTTGACATTCTGTATTCTTAATTATTTCTCTGTATCTCTCATAGGTACTATTTTTCAAACTTATAACAATATGCATAGACATGCCATTTGATTATTCTGTTGTGGTTTGCTTATTTAATTACAGAGCCCAGAGAAATCCAAACTCATGAACCTTTGCTCTTCATTCTAAACTATGAACTGAAGAGAGGTGAAGGAGGTGGTTGATAGACTCTTTTGAAGACAAGTGTCAAGTAAGAATATATTCAGCTTGTTGGTATGTTGTTCATGGGAAAGGCACTTGGACTTTCCATGCAGTTCATCCCACATGCTGCTTGGACAAGGCAAAAAGTAGAAAAGGTGTGGGGGCTGAGGGTCTTTTGTGCACCTAGTGAACTTACCATATAGTGGTGCAATACTGCAATGTTCAGAGAGTTATAAGCATAGGCAAGGGAATGCACAGGAGCCAAGGACCTTCACATAGACATCACATTTTATAAGATGGACTTTAACATTTATAACTTAAAGCAATTTATTACCACCCTGAAAGGTTTTTTGCCTTTAGAAAAAATGCCTTTAAGAAAAAATGTTTTGCTGCAGAGTACAGCCATGCTTGCCCATCCTTGCCCTGGCTTCCTAGAATATGTACATCACACAGGAGGAAATCACCAAAGCTTTCTCTGATCTGGCAGTGTGGTAGTGTCAGTTACTCAAGCCCAAAAAACAATATACAGATTACAGCATCTAAAGGCCTTGGGTATTAGCATTCATATAGAGCTGTGTTACAGGATATGGGTTTGAGTCCAAAATATCATTCACAGAAAAAAAAAAAAAATATAATACATCAGTTTCAGAGTCTGTTTTTGGGGTTTTTCCTCAATGGGGAACATGAGCTGATTTTCAGCAATGTTTTTCCTCATGATGACTCCTCATGACTGACAGATTTTTTAGTTTGGAAAGTTAAAACAGGTTAATAAAGTGGCACAGGGTTGATCTTCTCAGTCCCCATCCTGCAGTAGAGCATTTGGAATAACTGTGCTGAGTATTGCTGACTGCTGCAACTTGTGCGGGTCCATGCTTACGGCTGCATTGTTTTTGTGTGCATGTGCAGTTCACTGAGGGTACAACAGTATGTTAATTCTGCAGCTTTTTCACTTTGGGGAGTTTCCATGATATTCTCAGTATTTCAGGTCAGGAGGGTTGCTCTTTGTGGACACCACCAGTCCCTCCAGCCTGCACTGTGCTGCCTCCAATCCCATGGTTTGGCCATCCACAGACAACAGCAGGGGTAGTGGGTGCTGCTGACACCAACAAGGTCTCTGCAGTTGAGCTTGCACTGCCACAGCTGAACTCACAGCTGGTTAAGAGCAGGGTGGTCTGTGCAAATGCAGATTGTGATATTCTTGAGTTTACATCACCTTTTATAGAGGTGCTGCTTTGCACCAGTGGCTGATGGGATGAAGCTTACGTTGTCACAAAAGCTTATCTCATGGTATTGACATTGCCACGATGGGCACTCTCAGATTCATTATTGGATGATGGTTAACAACCCTTAGAGACAGAGAGACTATACAGTGACAGTGATTTAGTGCCTGGGCGTCCAGATGCACAGAGCTTTGCTGAAATCAATACCTGTTAGTTATCTGACCAGCTCTGAAGATCTGGGCCAATGGACTCCTAAGCTTCATCAGCTCAGCAAGCACAGCTTTTGCTCTAAAAAACAAGGACAGAGACTCCTGCTGAGTGTCTAATAATGCCTCATTATGCCTGCTGATTTTACATAAGAGGTGCTCAGACCATCTGCAGACGGACAGCAGCACAAATCTTTCAGGAGCTTCCTAGAAAACTCACTGTTGGTGTTCAGTCCATTGGATGCTGCTGTTTCACATCGATGCTGCTTACACTCCTTCTTGTTAGGGCAGTGATAAACTGTCAGGCTTATCAGCAAGTTCTTGTCAAAGGTGTGACTTGCATGTGCATCCAGAAATCTCCTTTTTCAGTCCTACTCTAGAGCTATCTATCAGCATAAATTTTAATCATTGTTATCTCAAGAGGAAATGCTATACTGCAATTAATGGCTCAAATAATTGTGCTCAGTGTGCGATTTGGCTGACAGTCACAGCTCCTGTTAACTATGTGATTGCTTTTGTGGCATGTACTGGAAAATCATGTTATTACCATCCCAAGATAATCAGCATTAACTCTGTGAATTCGAGGCTGAGCAGGTCAGAGGCACACAGACCAGAGTTACTCTCTGTAACATACTGCATTGCAGCAAGACAGCTAATAACAGTGCAGCACATTAGCTGTCAAGCAATACACTACGCTGTGGAGAACAGACTGACACCGTGTCATATTTTGTAATCATGCATACACTGGGGGATTTTTTAGGAGCTGAGGCATTTTTCTAACAGGGATGCTAATATAATGAGCACTCAAATGCATTTCTTTCACTTCTGTTATTTACAAAATATTATCACTCTGCTATTTGTAGATGTTGGTGTGATAATTCTCTGTTAGCGTGCACTGTTTGTCTGATGTCACATCCTGTTGGGGACAGAATGATGTGACGAGCCTGTTGCAGGAGTTATACCCCAGTTTAAAGCAAAATCCAACAGCTAGAGTTATAGAGCCACAGCATTTTAGGACGAATATACCTTTTCTGTGAGGATTTTTTCAGCCATACAAACAAGAGATGGGCCTCTTTTTTCCAGTAAATATGAGCTGTTCCTCTAGAACAAAAGAAATTTCACTGCATGGTTGTCATTGCTGTAATGTTTGTCACTGTTCAGCTTTGTAAATGAGGATGCTTGCATAGAAAGTATGGGAGCTAGACCTACTCTCATGAGTAAAAAACTACAGACCACACTACATTCTCCCATGTCTTTGCAGGAGATTTGGGTACCCCCTGTTAACTCAGCTGTCCTGGACTTTTCCACTGATCAGTGCATAGTAAGGGTGGTGGCGAGTACAAAGATAGGCCAAGTCTGATGGATGCTCAAGGACCTATGCAGACCTAAGTACATTAATCACACTTTGCAGCACCTTTCAGAATGTGAGGTGACTTGCACTTGCACCTTTTGCTTTGCACCATTTCCTTACACAAAAATGTGTGCCAATCCAAAGAACTGCAGGTTTTTCCCTCCCTAGGTCATGTCATGCAGCCAATTAATAGTTACAGGTGCAAAAGAAGTGGTTAAGAAATCCCTCTCAGACAAAATATCCCTTAGCCTGTCCTTTAAAATCTGTTGTGAGAAATTATCCTTCCATTTTCTAAACGTCGAAGTTATCTAGAAATGCACTGGTAGATAAGATTAAGTAAAAGCTAACCATTATTTTACTATACAGTTGTACACAAACGCATATTTAGTGTTACTTGGGAGAAAAATCTGCTAGTTTTCTATGCACACATGGAGGAAAATGTTCAAAATATCTCCAGAAATATTAACAGAAGATACCATTTCGTAAGTGGGAGGTGAATCAGGTGGAAGACTTCTGCAGATTTTATTTTATTATGACAAATAAATAAAACAGCTTTCTGATTTTGCACTGAAACACTGAAACTGCTTTTAAAAAGCTCACATAAACTGCACAGTTTATCCAAAGTAACAATCAGAAAATCTTACCATGAACACTGCAGCCAAGATTTAGCAAATTCACAAGGATACATTTAAAAAACCCACCCTCATTTATTGCACACAAAAATAGCTATGCAGAAAACTGAAGAAAGGAAAGCATCTTGCTGCGTGGTATATCCCAATAAATGTAACCAATAAATGGTTACATTATATATATACAAATTAGGTATAACAAATTTTAGTGCAAACATAAAGAGAACAGAGAAAAGCAAGAGACAACAGCTGCCTGTCTGGCTCCTAAATTTCTCATGAATCAGAAATGTGTTATTGTGGGGAAGAATTTAACTGGTCTATAGTCTATATGGTCTTTTAAAATTTGTCATGAAAAAGTGAAGAATCATGCATAGAAATTTTGATCTCTTTAAAAGTGTTTTATATGAATGGAATATTTCATTAATAAAACAAAACAAATAGCAACAGCTGTTTAATGACTTTGAAGTGATTTAGCTCAAATTCTCTCCAAATGCTCTTCTTGTCAGAGATAAATACAGGAAACTCCAGGTTTACAGACAGCTTTTTGAGAAAAAAAATGAAGAGTGCATGATAATTGTTTTCCAAATTCATAAGCTTAAATATAGTGCCTTTTTCAATAAATTAGGACTATTTTTTGGTCTTAAAACCACAGATTTGTCTTTGCATCTTTGCGTTCATAATTTCTATGAACACAATGATATTTTTATTAAGGTGATTCCTGAAGTTGATTAGCCCTTATCAAATACATTTTAGGTTATGGGCAATTTTTGGGTGGTTCTATGCACTATTTCTCCAACAGTGTGACAGTTTTAAGCCATCATGATGCTTGTGTCACTACTGAAGAAGACAGAAGGTGAAATTAGATTTGTGCAAGAAACCCATGCAAATTATTTATGCCTGCCATGAATAAATTGATCATGATTTCCCCTGCAGTGTATCTCAAAGTATGATCAAGGAGCCTTGTTTTTTATGCTGCTGCTGCTATTTGCATCTTTGCAATGGGCTTCTGTAGCATCTATGAATATTTTGTCTCTAATTACTTAATTTTGTTAACAAGGCAACCTGTTAATCAAAATGTATTCTGCTCCATGTTCAGGGAGTTAATCTTTCAGGATCCCTCTTGCTGACCAGTTAAAAAATCTCCTGTAAAGTATACGTGAGAGGCAATACTAAGTTAACTAAAAAATATGGAGAAGAGCAAACTACCCTTTATTTAAGAGTATTGATTTCCTGAAGTGTTGAGTTGTAGAGCTCTGTGCTCCTTATTTTAGCCTCAGAGTGTGCTTTTTAAAATATTCTTTTAACAATTCATAGGATTTTGATTTGGGGAAGAAGCAATATAGCTCAGCTAGGAAACACCACTTTCCCACCAGTAGCCTTGAATATTTTATCACCAAGTAGCTAACAAAATGAAAGGCACTGAGACAATATTCTCTCTCTTTAAAGTCATTTGGGCAAAAGAATGGCATCAAAGAAGCATTTTCTGCAGAGGATGAAAAGCTTCTGGGCTAGCTAGCTGCTAGCAGAGCTTTTTGTGCTGTTTTGGGATCAGTTTTGGCTCAGACTTAAGAAGGTAATGTCAATCTCAACTGGAACATGAAAAACCATGATGGTCTGAGAATAGCCTGGCTCCATCTCCTCTATAATATCCCATCAGATAACTGTAGACAACA
>VYZP01056551.1:0-25232 GCA_013400635.1 Hypocryptadius cinnamomeus
CCCAAGATGGAACATATTCCTTCAGAGGAAGCCTCACAGTTATTGAGTGAAGGGAACTGTCGAGGCGTGGTGAGGTGATGAGTCACCGCTACCTTCCTGAAAGCGTCTTCCTTTGAAGGCATTCAGGCAGGCACAGAGACAACCAACCACACAGTCACACACACACCACAGATAGCTTGAGACAACAAATGAAATGTGGGAAGGGTCTTCTGTATGGAGTTCTGATGGGCTTTATTGCAGCCACAACAAAGGAGTCCAGGGACAAATGACCAGGTACGATGGAGGGTCCAGGGTATAAATATGGAAAAGAGGAGGTGGAGTAGGGCATCAGAGCCAATGGTCTGAGGGCACAGGAGCAGTACAAAGGGCAGAAACCAATAGGGAGTGCCAGGGTGGATAGGAGGGGTTACATAAACCAATGGGGTAACAAGGAAGGCAAAACATTCCAGAACATGAACATATAAGGATGGAAGGGGTAGGGAAGGCCAATGGGCCAATAAGGAAGAGAGAACTGGGGCAAATTAACATAGTGCTGCAGAGCACCATGGGGGAAGCCCTTAAAAAGGGGTGATGCCCAGAGCTTATGGTGCATCCCTCCAGGTCATTGCCACTGTCCTTTCGCAGCAGGCTCACAGGCTTCCACAGGGAACAGTCACTTCCCTTGATTTGCAGCCTAAATTTGTGCTTATAAAAATAGGATGCTGTTGACCTCCATCACCTCAAAGGATCTCTGCAATTTTCTATCCAACAAGAACTCTGAGGCCATTTTGTGTGGAGTTGGTGCCTACCTAAGTAATATCAAAAGAAAACAACTTGGGAAGATTTCTGATATCAGTATAAGAACCATAAAAACACCAGCCCAGACCACACTGTGAATCAAGTTCCTCATTCATTCAATCACACTCTACATTAGCTCTACTGAGCTGTGCTGTGCTTCAGTCTTTCATTACCTTCAGAAAAATAAAAAGTAGCAACTGATTTACTACTAAATCTAATGTGTGTTAAGAAGAAAAAGAAAAAACAGCTTCCCAGTGAATATTCATCATAACTTCTGCTTCAAACACCATGTTGCATGTTCAAAGGTTATAATACTTTTCTAATAAAGAAATAAGCTTCTGATATTTAGCTCATTACTAACCATGAAGGAAAAAAAAATAATAAATGATATTTATTATGATTTATAACATGGCTGTATGCAGAACAGAAGTTTCCATAAAAAGAAGCTGTACTGAAATTAAGAGTATGCTTTCTGTGCTATGGGAATTTTTGCTTATGCTACCACTGTTTTGTCATGGGTTAGTGTAATATACAGCCAAAGTGTCACCTCTTTCAGAAAGCCCTGGACTGTGGTGGTGAAACAGCAGGCCAGAGGCCTTACAAAACTGAACCCTGACTTGAGCTGACAGAAGTAGTGATAAAGTTGACAGCTCTTTGTGAGAACAGAGTCCTGCTGCAGTGAAAAACAACTTGTTTTCCTTGAGAGAAACTCTAGGACTGTGGAAAACAACCTGCTTTCCCTGAGAAAGAGCTCTAGGACTGTGAAAAACTCTAACCACTTGTATAAAATGTTTTTACACTGTTAGGTAGAAAGATGAAAACTGTATGTCACAAACAACTCTTTCTGCACGTACACACCAGGGGATTGAGTGACCAATCAATACAGGGTAACAACTTGCTACTGACCAATTGGGGATAGACAGGGGATGTTCTTTAGAAACTCTATATAAAGATGTTTATATAGAATATGGCTGTCATGTCTACACATGACTAAACTGGGACCTCTTTTTCCCTCTTTGCACCATAAAAGTGTGTCCTGCATCTTTCTTTAACAAGTGCCACAGTGAGATCGGACATGGATTTTTTGCTGTTCATCACTTAGTCTCATCCTTGGCTCCTTCAAACTGCAGTATTATTTATTTTGCATAGGATACCTGAAGAGGTCCTGGAACTCTGGACTGGACACCACAGCAAGCCTTAACGGAAGATGAATTCTTAAAGAGCAAATTTTAGAGGAGTTTGTCTTTCACTTCACCAGGAAAAATTCCTCATGGAAATGGTTGTCAAGCATTGGAATGGACTGTCCGGGGAAGTGGTGGAGTCACCATTCCTGGAAGGGCTCAGAAAATGACTGGACATGGCACTTAATGCTATGCTTTAATTGACAAGTTGGCGTTTGGTCAAAGGTTGAACTCAATGACCTCGAAAGTCTTTTCCAACCTTAATGATCCTATGATTTTCTGATTCATGACATGAAGATATACCAGCTCCTTACAACAATTACCCAAGAAAAAAAAGAAAATCCAAAATCTTAGGTTGACTGTTTTAATTCTGACACGAGGAGATAAAAAGGTCAAAGACAACAAAACATCCTGATTTTGCATTGGAATAAAGGAAGCAAGGAATAGTTCCTGTCTTTACATTTTGCTTAAAAGCATCCCCAGGCTGTGTATTCATAGGACCACATACCATAATTTCTGCTTCCTAATTTCAGATATTATGGCATTATTCATTATTACTTCAGTTCTACCACCGGCTTCCCAGTGCATGTTCCAAATAATGGACCTTGTGTAATTTCTCAGACGCTTCCACAAACACAGGGAAGCCAGGAGACAGGAAGTTAATCTGCTTTTTTAAGGAAGGAAAAAAAGCAGATTAGCTTTTTTAGATTAGATTTCCTTATCCTACTAGGAAAAGGTAGGATATGTTCTTTTGATATTGATAAGCTCTGTAAAGGGATGGCACTCCTTGTTATAAAAGCTTTTAAACTAGAAGGGTAATGTTTGTAATGGTACCACACAAGCACTCCCCTTTATCGTGTCTAGCTCCTGGTTGTTCTGCTGAATTCTATGCAAGGTGTACAAGCCTATTGTCTATCACATCTGAAATTCAGAATCATACATCTTATTCCTTTTACTTGAATTATTTGGCTGCCTGCTTTACTTTTCCATACAAAAGAGTCAGTTACAGCTTTCCAGTTTATTTTGTCGTTTTTTTTAATGTAGGGCTTTCTTAATCCTAACATGAAAGCTTTCATCTTTGAAGCAAGTAAACACAAAAAAAGACAGATTTCATTTTAAACCTTAAGACTATAAGGGTTTGTTCAGCTTCTAAGCTTTTGGTAGTCTAATCCTTTATTTTGTTTTAATGTAATGTAAATGTACAGTCAGAATTGACAGGGATTTTTTTCCTTTAAAGTTGCTGGAGACTGCATGTATCAAGGAACAGGTAACAGAACGCAGGGAGACGTGGTGGTGTATTATTACAAATCTGGTATGTCTGACTAATAACTAGTTTAGTAATTTAGTTCAAGTATGTTTCCAGCAGTTATTAAGGTCATTAAAGCAAAAAAGAAGATTAGTGAGTCAGTGCCGTATTCAAGCCTGTTAACTCACTGACATTGTCTGCCTGAGGTGGAAGAAAGGATCACACATCTGTGCCTGTAATTATGAATATATGAGATTTCCACTGCAAGCTAGAGCAATTTGCTTCATTTTACCACAAGGTAAGGTTTGAACCCTACCTCCCCTCCACCCTCATTTCATTCTTTCTAAAACTGTGATTGCTGATTGTGCTTTCATGATGCATTCTACTGACGGGCCAGAATATGGGTTTTTTAATGCATAATACATTTTTGATTTGCCTTTTGTTTGTAGGAAAAAAAAATAGCATTGCATAATAGAAAGAAAGCAGATAAATAGATGAATGGTGATTAGGCATTCTTTTTAGTGCAATTACTGAATGAATGCTATGTGTGAAATATCCTGTAGCTACATCACAACTTTGGATTTACTTCTGAAGAAAAAAGTCTTAAACAGCGTTATTTTTTCACCTGGATTTGTACAGTGACCTGACCCTGAAACAGAAGTGCTCTTTTCCTAATTTATTTATTTTGTAAATATAGTGCTTGGGCAACTGGAGGTCAACGTTATTCTGTGCAAGTTCTCAGGTTAAGTAGCCCATTCACTGCAGCTCAGCCTCTCTGGCAGTATTCAAAGACATGATGGCTTTAGGGAGGCTGAGGGCCAAGATCTCCTTTGTCACCAGGAAATTAATTTTGTTGTGCAGCTCAGAGTAAAGGTGCAGTGAAAACAAACATTGTTATTACATAGGGCAAGTGATAATAGAAGAGGGCTTTAAAGTTTACATCATGTTCATGAAGGTCATCTGTCATAGTTTTAGTTAGTTCATTTTAAATAAAATGCATCTTTAGATCTCATTTGGGCAGAATTTTGTCCTTAAAAACATGAGCAAATAATTTGTGTGGTCTGGATACACAATGCCAATAATAGCACATCATTTTCACACAGCTCAAACAGTAAAAGTCCTAGATGCCATAGTTTTTCTATGCCCCAGATGAACTAAAAAGTGAGAGAAGCAAAAAAAAAAAAAACAGTACTGAGAGATGCTTGAATCCTTACAGGAGCTCCTGGCAAGTTTGCCATTGTTTCTGTTATGTTTTGGAATGGCACCTCTTACTCTGAAAGGACCAGAACCTCCAAAACTTATGGGAACCAACAGAAAGGCAACTTCTGCCAAAATAAAAAAATCAATGAGAATCCAGATTAACCAGGTCATTGTCTATGCAAAGGCAGGAAAATAATAATATATCTCTAAAGGAAATATTCCCATTAGGACCTGTACAATGCCCTGTCTTGTAACTCAAGGGTTTGGAAGTATGTCAGGCCACGTCAGACTAGCCCTAGGTCCTAGACCATGCACACGACTGTAAATGTAACCTGCTGGCAAGGTGGCAAGCCTTGCCAGGATAAAGGTGGTAAGAATCAAACATTATAGGAGACTCTTAGGGTAAAAAGGCTTTGTACTCAAGAAGAAAATGGTCATTTGTTTACTTCTAGAGGTTTCTATACCAAAACTTGAGGTGTTGGTGTGGTGGTGCGTCATACCCCCACCCTCGCCCCCCGCCACTTTTCAGGCCTCACTGTGACCTGAGAAATGCTGCTCGTTCGGCCTCAGTCTTGACATACAGGGCCTGGGCACAGCTCACAGCTCCTCTGGCGCTCATCAGAAACACTGTCTGCTCCCAGGAACTGCTGCTGTCCAACAAGAACCTGTTTTCTTTATGAACAGCCTTGAAAACATTTTCTTGCCTAAAGAGCAGAGCATCCCTGTTCTCACACTTTCAATGAAAATATACCAACCTGAAGTGTGAAACATCATTATGACTAAAGCCCACTCTCTCATGACCCTATAAACAGTGGTCCAAAATGAGACCCTTTGAGCTCTTCTGGACCGCAGCGGGCTGTGACCAGCAACCTCCCTCTGAGTGGGGCCTCACAGCCAGTGAACCCTCAAGTTTGCTACACTGGGAGGAACACTGAATGACAAGAGATCCTGGGCCACTCCTTGAGACACAACCCTTTCCCTGCTGGGCAGAGGGAAAGGCTTCACTACCTTTGAGGGGAATTTTTCACAAGTATCTTGCACTGCCTCTTTATGTCCGTGTGCACACAAATGCACATATGCTACAGCAAATCTAGGAGACGTGCTGCTTTCTTAGATGTATAGTTACCTTAGATGTTAGGCCTGTAAGTAAAGTTAAGTCATAAGTTATAAGCTAAGTTAAATGCTGCTAAGCATTATTCCTTCGCTAAACTGTTAAGTTATAAGTTCTGTTAAGTTGAAGTGCTGTTAAGTTTGTAGGCGGTATTCCTTTTTATCCTTGCCCTTACTATCCTTTTGTCACACACACCTAAACACACATATACATAGAGATAGTTCTCAGTTTATGTCCATTTTGATTGACTGGATTTCATTGTTGCTTTTTTTTCTTTTCCTTGGTGTGCCTTAGCCACCTAGTAATTTGTAGAGTGAACCTTGCCAATGAACTTTGTCATACTGTCAATTTTATATCTCATTTTTACAGATACCCTTGCTGGTGATTTTTAAGCAATCTCAAATACTTGCTGGCCATAACACAGTAACAGTGAAATGATGGCAAGTGGAGGAACTTCTCCAGTATTTTTTGTGCAGCAAAGCTGTCAGTGCCCAGCACACTGGACTGACTTGAGAAATTTCATTTAGACTAACAGCCTTTTTTCACCAAGAGAATATTAAAATAGATCCTGAAATTAGACAGGCAATCCATAAACTACATTGATTCACATATTTATTCCTTTCCCAAGTAGCACATCTCACAAGTACACAATACAGTTTACTCCAGTCCAGTGCCAAGCAATTAGCTCCATTAAAACAGGTCATGACATTCAAAAGTAAATTTCCTGATTATTAAAGAAGAAAATGTAAGATACTTCTTTTTTTCTTCTTTTTTTTTTTTGCCAGCAGAATATGAGATAATTTAGGTTGAGGAGCATTTTGAGATGGTGGGCTAGATTCTATAATTTCAAAAGAAACTGATGTTTATATGTCAAATATTCTTTAAAATTCCTGCTCTATCGGTATAGATTACAAATTTCAAAATATAAGGTCTGTATAACATAATGATGTCTGTTGCAGTTTTCTTACCTAAAATTTTACCACCTGTATTTTGAAAGATTACTAATAAACACAAGCCTAACCTACTTGGTACACACTTTATTCCAAGGTTTAGAAACTCAAAACAGAGATCTAAGGTTACAAATAAAGAAAAAGCAGATAGACTTTCAAGTGTAAACAACCATTTTTTACAAGGTTAGAACTCTCTTCCACCATACAGATTTACAGGTAATACTCTTAACATAAACATCTTTCTGAACCTACCTTTACCAAGTGAGTTTTAACTTGTTTAATTTCCCATAATTTTTTTTTTTGTAACACCTTTTATATATACCACTATGCTTATGGTGAAGAAGAATTCAGCCGAGAAGAAATAAAGCATGACTGTTAAAATGCAAGTTAAAATAGTTCAAAATGTTATTTTTAGATCATTGAGACATAAAATAAACACATAAAAGCCCATACTTCAATTCTGAAATTCCATATGGTCTACAAAACCTGAACTCTTTTTTTCCAATGGCATTAAAAAAAAAAAAAAACCTAGAAAAAATATTGCTCAGCTTCAATTACCTTTTTACTTAGTAAAGTATTTCTGATTTGCCATAGAATGAAATGGGAGTGAATTACTGGTATTTTCAAAGACTATCATAAACTGTTTGCCCTGTTCTATGGAAAAATTGATACCCTGCAGAGCAAAACAGGGTATCTTACTCAATACCAGAGGCATTAACCAGAAGAGCATAGAAACCCATTCAGTTTGGCAAATATTTTTATAGCACTGCTTTTGTAGAAGTGTTCTTGCTGCGCTTGTATAAAAAACCCCCAATTCATAGCCTCCCCAGAAGAAAAATCCTTCCTACTGGTATTATTCATATCCTAAACCTTATTTCATGCTGCAACAAATCCTATTTTGCCTTCTTTGGATCAACAGCTCTAGACACACATGCGAAGCTATTTGATAAGAAACAATGGAGCAGACAATCATAGTAATATGTCCAAAACCAATCCTCAAGGCTTAGAATTTATAGCACGAAAGCAAGCAAATCAGCACAAGCAAAAATTAACAATTAAAACTTTGCAAATGGGAGCTAAACCTCTTCTTTTCCCAAGGACACTCTTCTTTTCTTTATCAACAGTTACCTGTGAAGGATATGCTGGAGCTAATTTGAAACTAATAACAGACGTACCAAAGAGAGCTCTAGTTAGAAGTCTTGGAAAGTACCTCTGACGTAGTTTGTCTGTAGCTACAGTGAATAATTTAAATGCAATAGTGTTGGTTTATCTAGAAAGAGCCTACTGTTTACTCAAAATACTTTCAAAGTAGATAGAAGTAATTTTCATTAACTGTGAGTATGTAGTAATATATTCATGACCACCCATTTGCACTATAATATAATTCCCACTTAATTTAATTCTTTTCATTTCTTTCAAACATCAGGTGTTTTGCAGATAAAGATTAGTTTTGCAAAAACATCTGATTGGGCATATTAAGTTCCATTACAAACAAGACTTTAAAAGATGCGAGTATGCGAATGCTCATAATATCAGGAGCCTTTTTGTGAACTCAAGGACTTCCTCCATGAAGGTACAGTATCTTTTCCCAAAATAATCTGTCTTAGATGATATGATACCCTACATTAATGACCCAGTTATCAACAGCATTTTTCATACAATTATGTTCTCAAAGGATTTTTTCAGTCTATAAAGAACTTTAATTGAAAGATGTACAGCTCTTAGAGACTGTCCAAAAGAGGCACACAAAGATGAAGAAGGGCCTGAAGGAGAAGCCATGTGAGGAGTGGCTGAGGGCACTTGGTTTGTTCAGCCTAGAGAAGAGGAGACTAAGGAGAGACCTCACAGCTGTCTACAACCTCCTCACGAGGAGAAGCAGAAGGGCAGAGTCTGTGAGCAGTGACAGGATCCAGTGGAATGGCTAGAGTTGGGTTAAGGCAGGTTTAGATTGGATATGAGGAAAATGTTCTTCACCGAGAGAGTGGCTGGGCACTGGAACAGGCTCCCCAGGAAAATCGTAACAGCCCCAAGCCTGACAGAGTTCAAGAAGTGTTTGGATAATCCTCTCAGGCACAGGATGGGATAGTTGTGGTGTCCTCTGCAGAGTCAGGAATTGACTTTGATGATCCTGATGTGTCCCTTCCAACTATGAAAGGTATATTCTATTCTATGAGTAATACTAAACCACTCCTCCTCCTCCTCTGATATTTGATCTCAATATGTTATACTTCAGGCCCCATTTTACACAGACTGGAACTCTGTACAGCTATCAAGACTAGAGGTAGCTCCTGCCTGAGCTGCATTAAAACTGCAGTTTTACAGGCCCATGTCCTGACTCAGGGGAAAGTATCTATTTCTCAAAAAATATTACCACCTCCATTTTCTTTCCTGTTTTCCCTGTACATTCATTTTTCCTTGAAAGAGCAGGAAAATAGCTTTTCACTTGGAATAATGAATAAGCAGTGCCATCTTCTGTCTATGTCACTGTAGGAAAACAGGGCAATATAGACTCAAATTACACAACTGAGATTGCAAAGTGTTATGTGAAATCTCTAGCTCACATAACATAGTGCACCACATCCTTCAAGTGCTTAGAGGTATGGAGAGCTTTTTCAAGCAATCATGTATTTAAGATACTGACTTGTAGCTAATTGCCTGAAAGATGTACTCACCTCTTCTTTTTCAGAAGAGTAAGCAAGGGATCATTATCAACCATTGCAGTTATTTGAAGATTATTTATCAATGTCTAAGATGTAACTGTGTTTACATCCTGATGTCTGCATTCCTATTTTGCTTCGTAGAAACACTTGGCATTTTAGTCATCATTTATCCTTAATATCATTTATGAACTTGTGTGCCAAGGAAACAGAGCCTGGAATATCAAAAATATTTCAGAGTGAGTCACAGAATCATATAATAGTTTGGGGTAGAAGGATCCTTAAAAATCACCCAGTTTCACCCCCCCACCATGGGCAAGGACACCTTCCACTAGACCAAGTTACTCAGAGCCCCATCCAACCTGGTCTTGAACATTGCCAGGGATGGGGCAGCCACAGGTTCCTGAGACAACCTATGCCAGCACTTCATCCACCTAACAGTAAAGAATTTCCTTCTAATATCTAACCTAAGTCTACCTTCTTTCAATTTGATCAGAAACACTTGGCATTTTAGTGACCATTTATCCTTAATATAATTTCTAATCTTAATTTATATGCCAAGGACATAGCGACTGTAATGTCTGAAATATTTCAGATTCTGAGCTCTGGCTTTTATAACTGACATCATATATATTCTTGGAGATAGAAAGCTGCAAATATTCAGTATGGTAGTGGAGAGAGAAAGCATGATGTTCTCAGGCATGATGCATAATTTCAGGCATTAAAGTAGTGCATGCACACATAATTTTATTTTCATATCAAGCAGAAAGTAAAGAAAAAACACATTTAAGATAAGAACAAAAAATCAGATCATCCCTTTTGAGTTAATGAAATCTTCTGGCAATCTACATGAAAACCACCAGTAGTTTTGTGAAGATTCCATCAACTACAGAGAAGTGTATTTATTAAATACTTTCCTAGCAGGCTAATGGAAGTGGTGCCTGCTGCTCTCAGTAGATATTATCTTAACTCTTATGGCCACCGGCCATTTTAGCAGTGGCAGTTTGCTGCATATTTCTGAGTTTCAGTCTGCTTAAGCAGGAACTGGTTATGCTAAAGAATTCCCTGGAGTGGTTATGAACTGATGTGGGAGGTGGGTGTGAAAAACTGGCCACAGGAATGCCATGGGAGAAGTCAGTGATGTAACTCAAGGCAAGCCTCAGCAGTAATCTCCCATGAATCTTTGTGGTGAGCATGTTAACATAAATTAGAATAGCAAATGTTGTACCCACCTCCATCTAGAACATTCTTAGTACCTCAAGTGTTCATTGGTTACTTACCTGAAGTCACTCCTCCCTCACTGTTCATTGGGTTGCCCTGTATTACCTCATCCTAACTCCTCCTCCCATCCCTTTCCCCATTGGACCGTTTATATTGTAACCCCCTCCTACCCTAGCCCAAATATATACCATGGACCCTGCCTCAAGGGGTTGGAATTTCTCCCCAGTGTCCTCCTGCTTGGCTGTGTCCCTGTTAAACTGATCCCTCTCCAGCAACCCTGATCTTTCCTAAACCTTGGATCCTACATTAAAATCTTGTTGGAACTGTTTGGGACTGAGTCACCTCCTTTGACTCTGGTGAGCAAAAGCTATCCATCTGGGACTGGGCGGAAGGTGGGCTGAGAGATCGCGTCAGTGGGTGAAAGGGGGGCACTCTTCATCCTTCTGGTGTCTCTCCAGCACCGGCCCAGAGATTCTCCCCAGCAGGGTGGGAACAAAGTTGCTTCCCTCTTCAGCTGGTCCCCGCAAACTGAAGAAATTAAACATCTCTAAACACCATGAGCTCACCATATACTGGGGCTCACACTTCACTGTCTCAGAAGGTATAACCATTGAGGACTAGAGGTGATGAAGAAATAAAATGGTCATGGAAGCAGGTATCTATTTCTGGCATCTGGGAATAGGACAAATTAATATATCAATAAAAACGTTGAGGCATTGATTCACTCTCAATTCTGCCAAAGATGTCCTAAGTGATCCTAAGCAAAATTAATTTACAAAGTCAGTTAGATGTCTGGAACAAGACATATAGTTGTTAATGTTCACATGATGGTACACTCATGGAATTTGATGGGTTTTATCTTGCACAGGGGATTTGGAAAGCCGAGGGGAAGACTGGGCATAACCATATTCAATAATTTCAAATAAAAATATTTAAAAGAAAATACACCAAATCCAAATCTGAAAAAAAAAAACAACCCAAATGTTTAAAGAATTTCATGGAGGGTAAAAAAAATCAGGTATGTGGAGGCTATGAAATGACAAAAGTAAGGCTGTTACTGCAATATTCAGTAACAATAGAATATATATTACAATACAGTCTAATTTCAGGATGATATGCTATTTCCTGTTTCTTATTATAGTTTCTTCTAGAAATAAAGCCTTTGTAATACCTACAGGAGCTTGTCTATCCCCCTTCCAGGTCATTAAGAAAGTATTGAATTCAACTGAATTAAAAATGACAGAGATTTTCACCACTTCTCATTATCTACAGTCTTCCTGAACAAAGGTGGCAGTATGGTTATGGTAAAAAAAAAAAATAAACAGACTTAAATTAGCCCTTTTACTAGGCATTAATCAACTGGCACATTTACGGACATTCAGTTCTAAATCAGTCATACTACAATTGCCATTTGTCCAGCCAAATGAGAAGAAAACCTGGAAGAAAGCAGGTACTATTGTGCAATTCAGAGATTGTGCTGATGAAAAAGAGGGATTGAAGAGAAGGGACATAACTGACTGAGGTTGTAATTCGGGAAATTTACATCCCCCTGCTATTGATGGAAATCTCCATGACATCAAGACCGCTCAGCACAAGGTTATTTGTTAAGATTTATGGACCTAGGCTTCCAGATAAGGTCTGACACTGCACTGTCTCCAAGCACAAACTCTCTGCCTTGCTCACTACTCAAACCCAGTCCCATTCACCCAGTGTCAATTATTCTTCTTTCCAACAACTTTCTTCTAATTCAAATCATATTCTTGCTCATCCAGTTCAACAGACTTGGCTCTGCACAGCTGTTTCAATCCCCAAAGTACTCAACTGATCTCATTTCCCACCACCTCCTCCCACTAATTCTTCCATTCCCTGTCTCTGTCTGAGCTTCACTGGTAGTTTTATCCTTGCATCCATCTGATTTCACCTTTTGCTCTCTTTTCTCTCTTAGTTGCTACTCTTTCTGCACAGGAACAGTTGATCAATATTTTTAAATCAGTCGTCTTATTTTAACCCTCAAAAGCTGAGAGCAATAATTAGTAGAGAAGTTCAGCTTCATTTTCTAACTTTATCAAATATATCAGTCTGAGGAATTTGCATGTAAGTAGCCCCGAGGTGTTCAGAAAGCAAGAACAAATTAACTGTACTCAATTCTTCTATGATTGTGACATGATTTGTAGATTTATTTGTATTTTATTTTGTCTTCTAAAAAGCTATAGTATTGCATTAGATGTGATATCTAAAATTATTAGGGAGGCCACAGTCATAGGACCAGCAGATACTTAAGCTAAAAAACAAAAAACCTGTTTTTTCCCTAGGAACTGCAACCAGTTTACATTTTTGGTAGTAAATATTAATTTATGTAATTCATGACAGCAAAGCCTACAGAATTATTTAGATTTCATTGATATGAAAAAATTCAGAGCTTCACATGAATAACTAAATAAACAGGATTTAAAAATTAAGAACTTTAAAATATCTGTATTACTTTCTTTGATCCTCATAGTGTGGAAAGGTAGAAGAATATACTCTTTGGCTTGAAAAGTACAACAAACCATGTTTTGCGTCACTCCCATTCCTAAATGTTATCATACAATGCATGTTAAAAATTAACAATGATATTTTATTCTAAGCATCAGTTTGCAGTGTTTAATGCTAGAAGTATTTAACTCTTGATATTATCCACATAAGAAACACTTCTGGTTTTTTGGGGAGTAGGAGGAAAATATCAGTACTCAATCTTCTGATGTATGTGGCTTCTGGCTAGACAAAATCCTGTTAGATTTGGCTTCTTGTTTAGACAAGATTAGTATTTTATAGCATCCAGTGCACCAGTTGCAGCTGTCTTGTTTAGACAAATTCAAAATCCAATTCAATTAACTTTGATTACCTCGGAAGCTTTCTGCTCTAACATCAAAGCTGTATTAAATTAAATCAGGATGTAAAAAAGTAACAATATGCATCTTCGTTTCAGTGGGAAGAGCCTCCATGTGAACTAACAGTAGCCTTCATAACCCGTAACAAGTATAACTCAGTTTAAATATTCACCAGAGTCAACATTTCATTATTTCAGTGTGCCAGCGGGTTGTTATGGTATATTATAGGAAATGACAACATGATGTGCGGAATTATAAAACAATGGCCCCCACTGGCAAGTGCAAGAAGACTTCCTTTCTTTAAAGGCTTTAATTACATCACATCTTTGTTTTAATTTGTACTTTGTTCTCTTTTCAAAGAAATGACACTATTCAAGGACAGGTCTTTCATTTCTTGAAGCAACTGAAGAAGGAAACTAACAGCTAAGACAATCTCCCCTTTTATTAGAAGAGTATTTTTCAAAAGGTAATAAAAAAGTGAAACAAAAATACACAAAAAATAACACAAAATGATTAAAAAATTAAGTAAAATGATGCTGTGCCATCTTTATACAGAATTCCTATCTAGAATTCTCTTTTACTATATACTACCATTAAGATCACAAAACAAATTTACAAAAGCCCTTGCCATTTGTACTACAAACAAGTCTCGGTTTCTAATTGATGCAAGCAACTTAACACATTAGCAGTAGCTCAAGCAGAATCTATTACTTTTCCAGGTTACCAAACATGCACCACTGTAAGTGTACAGGGACATACACTTTATACTCCAATGCTTCTTTACAGAAACAAATGTTCTTACTGTTGCTTGTTTAGGAGAAGGTCTTTCTTTCAGTAAACATGTTTACACAGAAGATTGGTCTTTCCACTTAGAATAAACTTCTGTTTGAAAAAAAATTCTTATTTGAAAAATCCATGGTGCACATAAAATACAATTGTTTTTCAGGTAAAGCAAAAAGACAAGGCCATATCTTGCTGTTAGAAGCTCCTAAGAATTTTAACTTTTGCTATGCCACTAACAAAACCCATTCAAGTGGATGTCAGGGACAGACATCAGAAAATCACCAGGTTAGATGAAGATAACATCTGGCAATCTAACTGTAAAACTTCTGACCCGTTGTCTCTTTCCAGCTGCACTCACTGCTTCACATAAAACCCAGAACTGACCAGGATCTCTTACTTTCTAACACAAGATGAAAGTAAACTAGTATTTTCCAAGAGCTTTCCAAAGAGAGAATCATCATTGTGCTTGGCTGTATGATCATTAGAGCTGCTTCACCGTAGGACTTTCTACTAAGAAAAACAAATGAAGAATGGCACAAAAGTTTGAATGATCCCCAAGGGAGCTTCTGTTAGTGTCACTAGAAGACTTGAGCCTAATGCTGTGACTGAGGGTGACACTTGGTGTTTCTTTGGCTCAGAGAGTTTCATGTAGGTTTTGCCATCTCTGCATATGCTATACAATCTAGTATTGAGATTATTTTACACAAATTGTTACAGACTGCATTTAGAACCTCAACATTATGACCAGCATTAGACAGAATTAGGTGTTCTCCAAGCATTTTCCTGTTCTACACTGAGACACAAGGGAAAGATAGAAATAAGTATAAATATAAAAGCATATATAAGCACATAGACAAGAACATCAACAACCTAATCTGTTGGATGCAATTAATAAAAAACTAGAAAGCTAAACTGATGACAGATGGAGTTCTGATTTGCCAAGGGTGCTTGTGAGGAGCCAATTTATTTGTCTCAATCCTGGTTGTCTAGAGGCATGTGCAGGAGGGGCTGCACAACACGCTGTGTCCATCAGGCAGCTAGGAGAAGATGGAGCAAAGCCTTCTCTCTGGGGGAACTTCACCAGGCAAGCAGTTCATACCTCACTTGGGACAGGCAGTCAGCAGGGAAACATCAAAGACACTGCACTCTTCAAAGACACTCTCCAATCAGATGGCTAAAAGCTCTGTGCCAATGGACTGCAGTGGGACATTGGTCTCCTGTCAGCAGGCAGACTTTGGGAGGAGCCGGGGGGGTATAAGAAGTAACTGCATCACAAGCCTCATGGTTTATCGAACTTGCTTTTTGAGTGCTGTTTTTGGTTTGGGTCAGTGTTTTTTCTTTTGAGACTTGGTGATTCAGGGGGCTTTTTGAACTTGCTTTTTGAGTGTAGGCTTTTTGGGGCTTTTTGGTCTTTTGCCTTTTTTGCTTTTTGGGGGCTTTTTGAGCCTTACGATTTTTGCCCTGGCCTCAGCCTGCCTTTTGGCTCTCCTACCCTCACTGGCTCTTGCTCACCCTCATGTCTGTCCTGCGTCCCTGTGTTCCTGACTGACACCCTGCCTACTTCATCTCTGCATCCCTGCCTGAGCCACCTGCATCCAACCCTGCCCACCTCTGAGCCAGCCCACGGCCCATCCTTGCCATGGCCCTGTCCAGGCTCCTGGACCTCCTGCCTGAGCGCCCCCTCGCCATGTGTCCAGCCACCCACTGCCACAGGACCCATCCACAGGCAAGCAGCATGCACATCCTGGACATCAATGGAACTCCCCAACCTCTGGTGGTACCACCCTCTTTTTCCTCTCTCTCTCTCTTTCTCTCTGTCTCTTGCTCTCGCTCCCCCTCTTCCTCTCCCTCTCTCTCTCCTTTCTCTCCTTTCTCTCTCACTCCTGCTCCTTCTCCCTCTCCGTCTTCATTTCATTCCCGACCATCCATTATTAAAAGAACTCCTCGCAGTTGCCCACAATGGAATGTGGCAGTGCCACATAATGCCGCTGAAGACACAAAATTTTGTACCTGAATTCTTTCAGTCAGTTGACAGAAGTAAAATGAGCAGAAAAGAAGACTGGCAGTTGGGACAAAGCCTGAGGTGTAGCAGCGAGCAGGATGGATTTGTCATGACTAATCAGACCGTGCTGATAAACACAGAGGATATAGCCATTGCCCTGAAGAGGATCTCTGCTGGGGGAGTTGTCACAATCTGCTTAAGAAAGCTCTCTGTGGATGGAAAAAGGACAGAGACTCGAGAGACACTTTATGGGCAAGAGGATCAAACAAACGGTGCCTCAAGAGCTCGACATGCTAAGAGGAAAAACAAAATAAAATTCAAAACTGAAGTAAAATGCATAACAGATCCTGAGTAACCAGGAGTGGCAAAAAAGAGAAGAATAAAAAAATTAATGCATATTCTTTTCTTCAGATTCACTCTTAAACCTGTGTCAATATACATGCTTCCATTGCCTTGAGGTATGAGAGACCTAAAATGCTTTTTAGCATGATTTACCTTATTGTACAAAAGAGAGGCTAGTTGTATTTCTCTATTTTTTTCAATATTTAATGTGAAATACACACACTTTGCATAGAAAAGAATACTGTCCCACTGTGTATGTGTAATTTTTATCTGGAAACAGCAAATTACTTTAAAAATAACAGCTGTTATTTCCTATTAAATGTGATACACAGAAACCTTGAAAACTTCTAGGTGCCTCCAGGGAAACAACCAAAAGTGCACTTTTTCTTCACAGGTATGTAGAGCTTTTAACATGACTGCAAGACTCTTCCACAGTGCTAATAAATCCCCAACACAAAAAAACCCCAAAACCAATTATGACTTGTCTCTATGGTTTCAACTTAGAAAAGTGAATAGTGCTAAAGATATTCCTCCTAAAATTTCTGTTCAGTGTATAATCCTACCACTGACAATTAAGAGCAAATTTTGTATTAATTACAATGTAGCAAATGTCAAAAAGATATCCCACAGGTTTTTAAAATAATTTAAATAAATATTTGGACAAATGCTTTACTTCCTAAACAAAATTTAGCTATTGTCTTCTCACTGAATCTAACTAATTGAAAAGCTATCAGGGAAGGAAAGTAAATTTCAGAAAACAGAAGTCTTAGCTTTCAGTGAAATGAAAGTAATCCTTTCCTAAAAACATTACATAAGACAAGGGTATTATTTGCTCAGTGGGTAAACAGTGTGTTCGACAATAATTTAAAATGTAACTGGATGTCATAATGGTTTGATACAAGATAAAGACAGATGTAGAGATTTTCTTGATACCTGTCATTCTGAACAAAGAAGCCCGACCACAAGAAACTAAGACCAATGCTTTAAAATTACTGTAAAGAAACTGAAGACAAGTTCTTAACAGCTGCTTGTTTGGAACAATGTGTACCTTAAAGGCACACACCTTGGAATTAAGCATAAACCATTATGTTTAAAATAGGACGAAGGCAGTAAAGCACTGGCATTAGGGATTGGTTGCTATTGGCTATTAGATCCAATGGCTGCTGTGATAAAATCCAAAACAGCAGAACTGAACAGAAACAACATTAAGACTTCACTGAAGCAGATACTATTTTGCTGATTTTTACCTGAAAGCTCAGATCTAAATGCAAATTCCAAACTGCATATATTTCAATGTCTACCTTTGACAAATGATTATCTGACTAATGACAAAGCAGAAGAGAGAGAAAACTTATTTTTGCACTCTAGAAACCTACAAAATGTGGAAAGAGGATTTCATTTTTACATACTGTAGACAACCATGCTATTCAGAACATTTTTTAATAGCAGTTAAAGTTTTTCTGTATTTACTACATCTGTCATGCCATCAAAGTCTACTTCAAATCTGAACAGCAGATTTCGTGCTTCATGCTTCAGTCAGAT
The DNA here is from genome assembly GCA_013400635.1 of Hypocryptadius cinnamomeus. Classification (NCBI taxonomy): domain Eukaryota; kingdom Metazoa; phylum Chordata; class Aves; order Passeriformes; family Zosteropidae; genus Hypocryptadius; species Hypocryptadius cinnamomeus. The sequence goes on from VYZP01056551.1 coordinate 17,883, forward strand.
GAAAGGGAACTTGTCACGAATTTCTAATGTTTTATTACCCACTTACTTCATCCTTCCTATAAGAAGCCTCTGGCTTCAGCCCAGGAAAAGCCAGGGAGGAAGAAGAAATGTGATAATTCTAAGGCTTACATTGATGGAGATAGAGAAATCATTCAACCTACATGCTGCTTCCATTTTCTCTTGCCTTTCAATATTCCTGTTATGTTCCTGTTGCCCCTTATGTTAAGAGGAATTTCTCACTCTATAAAAAGTCTGGGGATTTTGATGTCTTGCTTTCTTTGTAGAGCATAGGCATTTAGTGGTTAGATCAAAGGTCAGCATTCGCTGATGCTTTTAAACATTCAAAAGTTTTAATAATTTTCTTATGAAAACATATACAACTTCAATTTGTACCCTACAAATACAGTATTCATAAATATAAAATATTAAGATTTAAAACCCAAATTAAAACCAAATCAGAGTAAGAACAATGTTTTGCTACAGCAAAAAGAAAGAAGAAAGTTTAAGTTCTTCATTAAAGACATCAGAACCGTTCATTAAGTACTATTAATAAGGAAAATATCATCAAAGTCAATATGCTCTGTGAAAGAAATAATTTTAAGAAAATTGGATTTTCGAGTGAAAAACTGTTAGACTGAAACAGTAATTCTGCACTAATGTGATTCCAGGAACTGCTCTATATTGCAAGAATCAAGGTCTGAGCACCATTTAGTGCCAGAAAACACTTGCTGGCTCCAGTTTTTATATACGGTGTGATATAATCATGGAGACCAAGGCACCAGAACAAAAAGACCAGTTCTTCCACTACAGGTGGGAAAATCATGCAGGCATAGGCAGAAAGACTGCTGTAAATAAAGAGAGAGTTTGGGGGTTGTGTTGCACAGCTACAGGTTTTGCAGTATGAAACCATTTTCATAGCTATTGTCTTGGAAATCAAATGCTATTTTTCTTTGAAGAAGCTGGTTTAAGTCACTTTTCAAACAGTTTATCAGGCTTTCAGAGGAAACTAACCAAGCATTGGGATGTGTCATATTAACAGATTTCGTGTGAGAGAAACAGAAACCTATACAATGCAAGACTGATCGGGACCTGGGGTTCCCATTCCCACAAAAAAACAGGAACAGGAAGTCAGGCTCACAAGACAGCAAGAGAACACACAGGCTGTACGATTAAGAAGCCTGAGAAACCAATGGAAAATAGCACCATCATAAAATCCTGATTAAACTCACCTTAATCTGTGTGTTTGAGAGAAAGGAGTGGAGGGAGATACAACACTACAGCTCAGAGCTACTCTGGTAAGGCAGCAGGGACAGTCTTTACATCCTTGCTTCCAGCTTAAACTGATGCTGGAACTTCACTGCACCTTGGCTCAGCAGCAGCAGCATTGAGCCAGTCACAGACCTCAGAGCGAACACACATTCCTTCCTCTTTGTCACAATGATCCCTATGACAGCACCTGTGGGCTCCTGCTATAAATCCCATATGTATCTTATGATTATTGTTCAGAGACTAAAAGGAAGAAGCAGGAATAGCAACTACTTCTTTATCATCCTGGAGTATCCACAGGAAGTGACTCAATCTCTCACTGATAGTAACCCTCAAAACTCTGTGGTGGAAATCACCAGAAGGCATGTCATAAAGAACAATGGACCATATGTGTCCTTTCATTCTGAAGTTCAGGCTACTTGCACTGTGTCTCAAAAGGAAGGGAAAGTTCTGAGTGAACTAAGGAACATCTGAAGGAAAAATTTATTTGTACCTTCCCAAGGTATGCTAATGAAAAAATAATCAGGGCAGTTTCACAGAACATAAAGGTCTCAAAACTACTAATGCTGCAGTAGCTCATCTTTGAATCTATTATATTTAAAATGCTGTTAGTTACAATTCTAAATGTTTGCTTTTTCCATAACATAACTTGTAAGGCAATAGAACAATAAGAAATCTGAAACAAAAATTCCTGTTAAATAACTAAACTACTTAAATAACTAAATGTTTTGCAGCATTTTAAGGACAATGATTCTTGGCTGGAGAGACTCAGAGTAACCTAGCTATTGTGTGGCCAGAAAGGATGCAAATAGCAAGCTAGGGGTAGAGTTAGCAGGGAATCCGTAGCCCTAAGCATTTTTATAAGCTAGTATATCCTCCAAATGAAATTTAAGTGCTGCTAGAGCCATAACCAGTGCTATTAGAAGGCCTAAGGTTACATTTGACTGCAATAGGTGCTCAAGATTAGCTGGGCCAGGGGTTGACAATCCCACCAGGGCTGGGACATCAACCTGATCCAGCAGCAGGATGTTGGGAGTCCCAAGGGACTGGACAAGGTCAGCCAGGCCTAGAAACATCCTCAGGGCCCATACAGAGCTCATTCTAGGTCTGTATCTAAAAATAAATGCCAAGTTTTCTACTGCTTTTTATTTTTTATTTTTTCCTTACCATTCTTTTTGTTATGTGACATGATTTTATTCCCATATTTCTCTGATACTTCATGGATTTTAAAGCACAGACTACATAGGAGCATTTTCACATATGCCAGAGTCTATGACTAAGTACCCAGAATCCTTCCCAAAATGCATTTTCAGTGTTACTGAAAAGAACACAAGATCAATGCAATTGTGACATCAGAACTGACCTCTTTAACTAAAAATACCACAGTGAGATAGTGGTCATGGTGGCTTATTGGAGCAAACAAGACAGAGAGTATTTTGGACCTGATTAGCACAAGAGATTTGATAATTAGGATGCCTTGGCAAGAACAAACAGAGCTTTGAGGATTGAATCATGACTAGCTGAAGATTGGTGCAAGACTAGCTGACAAAAAAAGAAGATTGAATCAACTTCTACAAGCAAGAGATGTTGCAAAATGTATAAGTTTGTCTATGTGATTAACCCAATCATTGTAGTAAAAAATTACTAACCTTCCTAAAATGGTATATAAGCATATGTAGCCCACAGCAAAATCAGATTCTGACCACCACAGTCTCCTGGTCTCTCTCATTATCGTTGATCGTGGCTCATGAGCTGAGTCATAAGAACAGTAAGGAGAGATCACGGTCAATATAGCACTGGCCATATATAGATGGTCCATATTGGGGTGTTGGGGATTAGGATTTTTCCTTTTTTTTCTTTCTCAGGGAATCTTCTTCCCTTTGTTGCCTAGGATATTATAATGATGACAGTTAAGAGACAAAAAATGTGGCTGGGAGGAGGGACAAGGGTGAAGTTTGTTACCCTCTCTGAGCTGGGTGGGGCTTTTTCTTGGGAAGTGCGGAAATACTGTGAGATTTTGGCTGGGGTGTGAGGGGCTGGGCTCGGTTCTCACTCTCTTGCTCTGGGGATAAGAGATGAAATAGTCATAGTCTTGATGCCAGGCTGCTGCTACAAGGAGAATTTGCTGCCACCATGGAATTCTGTCCTTCACTGCTTCTCCTACCGTGGGTAAGCCTTTGCTCATCAGAGCGGCCATTGAATTGGCAGACTATTTCTCCCAACAACAGCTCTCACTGGAAAGGACCCTCACCATCTACTCGGATGCCTCGGGGGAAAACCTGATTCCCCATGCTCAACCGGCTCCAGAGGGATCATGTCCCAGCTGCAGCTGCCCAGTCCTGCTGTTTTCTGCCGCTGCTTCAGGCTTTTTTGCTACACTTTAACCTGACAACCGCTGCCTGCCAAGACATCCAGTGGTTCCTGGCACAGCTCCAGAGTTTTTGCTAAACTTTGTTTGCCACACTCCGTGTATTCACCTGCTCTAGCCTGCTGCTCTGAGATTCCTGCTACAGTCCATTTCGCCATCCAGAGGGGTACCGGGACTGGCTGCCCACCATAAGTTTTTAAAGGAAGCCCCTTTTCTATCTCTCCTGCCACAGAGATCGACAGATCTCCCGCCACCGCCATTGCCACCCAAAGAGAGGCAGCTGACCTCACGCCACAGCGCCCCCTGCAGCCACGGGGGAATCATCACACCCGCCCTGCCTGGCCCGGAGCCACCAGCGCCCCTGCTGGCTGTGACCGGAACTGCACCGAACGGGAAAGTGCGTGATGGCCAGGAGAAGGCTGTTACGGCATCTCTGGGTTTTTTCCTGTTTGTTGTTGCTGCTGTTGTTGTTCTTTGCTTGCTTTGTTATCTATAGAGAGAGATTCTAGTAAAGGAACCAAAAAAGCAACAGCTTGTTGCATCTAACTAATGAATCCATAGAATATTTTTTAAACATACATAAGACACTTTTTGTCTGCTTTGGCTTTTACCAACACTTCACTGTATTTTGTTACCAAAATCAGCCTGCTGTGTCAGTGGCTGTGCAGCACCATTACCATCAGACCACAGAGTGCTGTTAGAGGTAGAGGCAATAGCCTGGACAGTAAAGGCAGCAGCTGTAAACTTTCCCTTAACAAATACCTTACACTCATGAGGAAAACCTGACTTCAGACATAATATTGTTATTGCCTAAAATCTAAGGAACAGTCTGCCAGAGGCAAAGAGGACACTTTTTAAAAGGTAATGGCAATTAACAAAATAAAATGCAATTTGTTAATGACTGACAAAAAATATCAAAATTTATTGTTCCTATTTCAAATAATGTATATCCCTATATTTATGCTAAAAAGACTATGTACCTTGGAAAGTATATTTTAATAATTTTTCATATTTATAGTTTTTGCATCTAAACTTCCAATAAAAATGTAGAGACATTGAAGACTTTGATGATCCTTGTGGGTCCCTTCCAACAAGGAAATTCTATGCTTCTGTGAAGAATCTAGGTGTGGAAACAAGGTTTACAAAGACAGAACAGTGTGTGTAGTCTGTATAAACACAAAATCATTTAAGCGTGTTGTTTTTCCTTTTTTTCAACCCCCATCTATCAGTTACATGTGCAAATATTTGCATTACCACTTAACTGTATTTCTTCCAAATACTGAAACTTTCAATTGCTACTTAGGATCTTCTATTTATCCTTTTGAATCATATGTTTTTATATCAAAGTAATTAAAACACTACAAAGACAAGGTTTATATACAAAGTCTTCACACTTAAAAGTCTAAGGTATTAAATTAAATGGCTATAAAACCTTTACTAAACTATCAATGGAATGTGTATAATCTGTGATTACCTAGAATTAGTATGAAAATCCATATCAAATCCCCTGAATTTCTATTGTCTGAGTGCATCTATTGCCTGAAGGCCAGAACAAATAATTTCTAATGAATCCAGCAGTAATTATACCAGGATATAAGCAATTTCAATTTTCCAATTAAAAGTTGGTTTTGCATATTAAAACAACTGTTACTCTTCAAAATAACCATCTCTCATAGGAAGCATGGGGGTTTTGATGAATGGCTGTACAATTCTAAAATATTTAAGTAACCTAAGTGATACATAAGTACAATTTAATTTGGTAATGCTGAAATAACTTGCTGGTGCTGCATGATCCTTTCTCCTTCCTAAAGTCATGGTTCTTGATTTGCTGTTATCACCTGTAGTGTATATCTTGTTCCTTGCCAATTTAAAGTTTCTGGCCAAATGCATCACCAGGTATAATGGTGAACCAAGACCAGAGAGATAACAGGGACATAGTATATCCCAGAAGTACTGCAACAGCATTTGAAATCTGAATTTTCATGATTTTTCATTTGAAAAAAAAAACTTTTTTTTTCCAAATTTTGACTTTGTCCATATCCAGAAATCCTATTATTTTTCCATTGTTAATGAATAATTTTCATTCACAAAATGTTCCCATTTCATTTTCATAAATAGCAGTTTAGACAGAAACACTTACACCTGATCTACCTCAGCCATATCAGTGAACCCACCAGGGAGCATTTATGCATTTAAACAAGATCATTACTCCAGTTACAATAAATGCCTTTTCAGCTTCTTAATGAACACACACACACACAGTTCCATGATAACAAACACTAGCCTTCACAAAGGCATGCTCCACATAAACCTCATAAAGATTATCCCTTCATAAACCAAATAAATCTCAAGAAGATGCTCTTCTCAAAAATCCCATAAACATCATCAAGGCCACCTCATAAACCTCTTAAACTCATCAAGGCACTACCCCCAAAAAGGTAATCTCAAAACAGCACAAATTTCATCAAGCTGATCTCCTCTTAAAGACTCCCTCATCAAAAACCAAATAAGCCTTATAGAAATGTTCATCTCATAAACAACACAAACTTAATAAAGGAGCTCTCCTCCTAAACAACATAAACCTTACACAGGTTATGAAGGCCTGTGAGCCTACTGGGGAGAGAGCAACAGCAATCCCCTGGAGAGATGCACCTTAGGCTCTGGGCATAACTCACAGCTCAGGATGAGTAAAGAAGTTTCTCCCATGGTGCTCTGCAGCACTATGTTAATTGTCCCAGTTCTGTCCTCCCCATTGGCCCGCTGGCCTTACCCACACCTATTACCCTTTTATGTTCATGTTCTAATGAGTTATCCCTTCCCTGTCTTCCCATTGGTTTATGTCCCCACCTATCCACCCTGGCATTCCCCATTGTTCCCTTCCCCGTGTACCGCCCCTGAGCCCTCAGACCATTGGATCCCTGATGCTCTCCTCCACCCCCTCCTTACCTGTATTTATACCCTAAACTCTCTTTTGTCTTTGTCTTTGGCCCCAGGACCCCTTCAGCATTGAACTCTAATAAACCCTCGTTGGAGCTCCATGCCTGGACCCTCCCATGTCTTCACTGCTGAGATGCTGCACGTGTGTGTGTGCTGCTGCTCTCGTGGCTCCTACCCACTTAGTCCTTCCCCAAGACGCTCTTGGGGAAGGTTATGTCCACCACCACTGCACGCAATGCAACAACAGGTGGTCTCCTAAAAAAAGCTAAACATATACTTCATAAATGCACTGTTCTCACAAACCCCTAAAACTTCAGAAAGGCACTATCCTCATAAAGGCATTCTCCACATAAACCCCCAAAATCTCACACATGCGCTTGCTTCATCAAACCTCTAAACATCATAAAGGAGTGCTCCTTGTGAACCCCATTCACTTCATAGAGGAGATCTCCTCATAAACACCATTAACCTCAAAAAGGGACTCTTAATTATGACACTGTCCTCAGAAATGCACTCACCTAATAAAGGTGTTTTCCTCATAAATCTCATAAACCTTATAAACGCACTCTCTTCATAAAGGTGCTCACCTCAAAAAACTCATAGAGCTCACACAGGCATGTTCCTCGTAAAGCCCATAAACCTCATAAAGGTGCTCTCCTTACAATCCCTATGTTATAGATAAGTAATGAGATGGTTGGCTCTCACAATTAAGGGGTGAACATTATACATATTTTAAGAGAAGTTTTATAGATGTATAGTTATGTTACTGCAATGTGTTC
>VYZP01056551.1:25257-52256 GCA_013400635.1 Hypocryptadius cinnamomeus
TCCCCCCCCCCCCGCCAGTGTTGTTAGCACAGGATGGTCTTGGTAATCCAGGCATTTGGGAAAGTTGGCTTGTTACACGTGACCTCCTATGAGAATGTAAGAATGTGACCTTCACCACTGGACAGCAAGGAAGGAGTTAACTCACAAGACTCTAGGAGGGGCTAGAGATACAAAAGGCAGAGCATCCATTTTGAAGAGGAGCCACATGGCTGGTAGTCATGAGGGGGCTCCCAGCACTTTAATTTTTCCTTATTTAGTCCTTTTGTTGTGTTTTTTGTTAAGGTTAATAAACCTTTAAAATTTTAAAAAGTGAGCAGTCATTTCTCACACCTATAAACCTCATAAAAGCACATTCCTCAAAAAGGCACTCTCCAAAAACCCCATGAAGTTCTAAACCCCATCAGCCTCATAAATATGTTTCCATGAAAATGTATCCTCATAACCCCATGAAACTCATACAGGCACTCTCCTCATAAACCCTATAAAAATCACAAAGGTGCTTTTCCTCATGAAGGCCATAAACCTCTTAAAGCTGCTCACCTTATAAACCCCCAAAACCTCATGCAGGTTCTCTCCACATAAAGGCACTCTTGCCTTTAATCCATTTCACATCATAACCCCATGTCATCAAGTCCATAAACCTGAAAAAGGCCATAAAGCCCTTAAAGGTGCTCTCCTGATAAATCCCATAAATCTCTTAAAGGCACTCTTCTCATAAACCCCATGAACTTCATAATGGAGGATCTCCATATAAACAGCAGAAAGCTCAAAAGGGCACTCACTTAACAAATCTCTAAACTTCATCATAAACTCCACATAAAGACACTCACCTCATAAACGCCATAAACCTATGAAAAGTATTCTCATAGTAAAGGCACTCTCCCTGTTAACCTCATAAAGACACCATCCTAGTAAACCCGATAATCCTCATAAAGGCACAATCCTCATAAACCCCATAAAACTCAAAAAGGCTCTCTCTTCATAAATCATAAACCTTATAAATGCCCTCTCCTTATAAATGCTCATGCAGAGACCACATATGGTTTATAAATGCACTCTCATCATCAAGAGCATAAATCTCAGAAATGTGCTTTCCTACAAATCCCCATAAACTTCACATGGGCACTGTCCTCATAAGGCCCACCATTTTTTAAAGGGGATCACCACAAAAAGCCCATACACCTCATGAAGGTACTCTCATATATACTTCCTAAATATCATAAAGATCTTTATTAAGAGAGCAGCTTTATGAGGTGTATGGGATTTTTGAGGAGAGCAGCTTTATGAGGATTTTAGGGATTATGAGGAGAACACATTTATAGGTTTGTATAATTTATGAGGTGAGCACCTTTAAGAGGATTTTGAGGAAAGTACCTTTCTAATGTTTAGTCTTGATGAGAAGAGCGCCTATATGAAATTTATGTAGTTTATGAAGGAAGTGCATTTATGAGAATAGTGCCTTTATGACATGAGCACCTTTATGAAATTTATAGGATTTCACCTTCATGAGCCTTATGGCCTTCATGGGGTTTATCTGGTTATGGGATTTTGGATTAGAGTGTCTTTATGTGGAGAAACTTTATGGGGTTTTGTGGTTTATGCAGAGATCAGCGTTAAGAGCTTTATGTCCTTCATTGTTGCAGTGTGGGAGGGTGGCAGAAATGCTGCAACCTTCTTTGAAGTGTCTCCTTCAGAAGCTGCTCAGAGTAAGGCCACAAGAACAGCCATTTCAAGTCCATGTACCCACACACATGCCACAGACAGCTCAGCAGAGGAAAGCCAGGAAGGGTCTTTGTATGATGTATTCCAGCAAAGATGTATGCCAAAGCATGCTCAAGGGATCAGAGACAAAGGCAAAACCATGTGGTCTGCACAGACTTAAGTATGGGGTCAGTGACCAATGACTTGAAGGCACAGGGGGCGGGCAAAGGGCAGCAACCTGTACGGGGGATGATGGATGAATACTTGGGATGGGCAGTGTGAACTGGCCAATGGGAGAAGTAATCTAGTGTAGATTGGCAGTAGTGCTGCAGAGGGCTGAGTCCTCTCTATCAACCGAGGTGGGGAAAATGCTGTGATATTCTTCCAAGGCAAGGCCCTGGGGATTTTCCTGAGGGGGAGGATTCAGAGGATTCCACACTTCATGAGGAGATCCCCTTCATGGGGAAAGTGCCCTTATGATATTTGTAAGGCTTTTGAGGAGAGCACCTTTTATGTACTTTATTGGTGTTGAAGGTTACAGTTTTCCTTTTGTTTTCTTTCTCTTAGGGAATTTTCTCCCATTTTGTTGCAAAGAGACAATAATGACTGGGTACTTAAGGGAGACAAAAGAAGTTGCCCTGAAAAGGGTGTGGCTAGCTACTCTCTTATCCAAAGGTTTCTCTCCGAGGGGCAAAGATATAGAGAGAACTGGTCTGGGAAAAGAAGGAGCTGGGGGCAGCTTTTAGCCAGCATTCAGAGGGGAAAGAAGTTGCAGCCGCTGTGGGAAGAATTTGCCACCACTGCAGGGCTGTGTTTTCTGCTGCCTTCTACTGTGAGTGGAGCTCTGCTCCTAAGAGTGGCTGTCGCACTGGGACCTTATTAACACCCTACCTCACCAAACAAAAGACCCTTCACCATCTGCTCAGGTGCCTCAGGGGAAGCTTTGGGATCCCTGAGCCCTTTCCCCTCACAGAGAGCCTTTCCCTTGCCCTGCTGGTGAGCCAGGCTGCTGCTGAGCAGCCCCCGCCATTCCTCTGTCACTGCTCCAGGTTTTTGCTAAGGTTTTTGTAGCCCTGCACCCCCTGACTGCTGGGACACCCCGAGGTTCCAGCTACAGCTGCAGGGTTTCTGCTGTGTCGTGTTGCTGCCCCAGGTGAGCCCGCCCTGCCATTATCCCAGCCTGCTGCTCTCCAGGTTCCTGCCACAGCTCCTTTCGCTGCCCAGAGGAGGCACCGGATCGGCCGCCCCTGGGGGTTCGCGAGGGAAGCCCCGTCTCCGTCCCTTTCTGCCGAGCCCGACCGCCATTGTCCACATGCAGAGAAAGGAGCGAGCCCGCGCCACAGCGCCCCCTGCAGCCGAGGGGGAGTCACCGCACCTGCCCGCCCCGCTGGGAGCCACCAGCGCCCCTGCCGGCCGTGACGGTAACCGCAGCGAAGGGGAAGGTGCGTAAAGAGCAGGAGAGGCTGTTCACTTGGTTTTCTGTTCTTGTTTGTTGTTGTTACCATTGTTGGTTTTTTGCCTCGTTATACGTACACATACTAGTAAAAAAACATTATTCCTTTTCTCATTGCTTTGCCTGAAAGACCCTAAATTTCAAATTTATAATAATTTGCAGGGAAGGGGGTCATACTCTCAATTTCAACGGAAATTCCTGCCTCCTTTGGCAGATGCTTTTCTTTCAAACCCAGACAACTGACTTTACAAGGAGTGTCTTTATGAGGCTTATGGTGTTTATTAGGTGATCTTATTATGTTTATGGGCTTTCTGAAGAGAGAACCTCTATAGAGTTCATAAAGATTATTCAAAAAGAACTTTCTGAGGTTTATATTCTTGATGAGGTAAGTGCATTATGAAGTCCATGTAGTTTATGCAGAGAGTGCCTTGACAAGGAGAGCCCCTTTCTGAGGTCTTGATAAGGAAAGTGCATTTATGAGATGGATGTGGTTTATGCATGTGTGCATTTATGGCATTTATAATGTTTATCAAGACAGCATCTATGAATTTTATGTGGTGTCAGAGGAGAGCATCTTCAGGAGGAGAGACCATCATAAGAAGACAATTTCATGAGGTTCATGGCTTTTATGAAGAAAAGTTTATGGGTTTACTATGAGGCCACCTTAATGAAGTTTATGCAGTTTATGAGGAGACTGCCTCTCCACATAAGCTCTATAAACTTCACAAAGGTGCTCTCCTCAGAAAACCCAGAAATGTCATATAGACACTCAAGTTATAAAACCCCAAAACCTCATAAATGCATTTTTCTAATTATCCCCATACACCTCATAAGGTTGCTATCTTCAGAGACTGATAATCCTCACAAAGGCAGTTTCCTCTGAGACACAAAGAGGTGCTTTCTTCATCAAGGCAATCTCTGCATAAACTACTTACACTTCATAAATACATACTCCTCATCAAGATCATAAACCTCAGAAAGCTGCTTTCCTCATAACTCCACAAACTCCATAAGGGCACTCTCCACATAAAGGCAGTCTCTTCATAAACACCATAAATTTCATAAAGCTGCTCTCCTCGGAAGCACCATAAACCTCATGAAGGCACTCTTCTAAACAATGTTATCAGTCTCAGAGAGGTGGTGCTGTAAATGTGCAGGATACTCTGAGTTTTGGCAAAGAGGTGTTTGTGTGTGGAGATAACTGTTAGCTGCAGAAAGAAGTAGTTTTGGTTAAAACAAATATTCTCCAGCAATCAGGTCATGGACAAGCATGGATTGCTCTCCAAGTAAAGTTGTCATAAGCTTGTCTCTGAGAAAAACTGGCAAAAACTGCAGGTAGCAGCGGAGAGAATTGGAATTTTGGCAAAGGGAGAAATGTCCTGGCCAAGAAGCACATGGTCCATCTAAGATGACTGCCCAGGGAGTCATATGGGAATCTGAGATGGTGGGCCCAAAAGAGAAGCACATTTCTGTTGAAGAACTGGTAAAATTGCAATCTGTCTTAGAGGCTGAAACCATTTCTTGCCTTGGGGCAGAATAAGAGCTGATGGCCCAAAAGCAACTAACCCAGAACCTGAGAAACCTATTAAACCAATTTTTGCAAAGCCAAAGGGTTTTAATGATGCAAATTAACACCCCTGGCAGAAGCATGCATGCCATCCTGGGGTAGGCGTTGGGCCTCCATGAACATAATCTCATCCAAAGGGAAGAGTTCACCCCAAAGACTCCTCCCCACACCTTGAACTCTGCCTATATGTAAAAAATGAAGAGGAGAGGGAGGAAGGATCTCCTGGCCATGATGTTACTGATGTCACCTCCCTTAATTCCTTGAAGGAGGGATACAACTCATCAGAGCCTATGCCTTCTAACAATCACTCTTAGCCCTGTCCTTTTGCTGATGGTGGTAATATCACACCCTGCAACAAAACTGACTAAGTTGTAGGGGAGAATTAGCAACCAGTCCAAAGGAAATAAAACAGAGACTCTTTTGAAAATTTTACTGATGTGGGGAAATGAAATAAAGCTTTCTGAGGAAACAGCACATGGCAAAGAACTTTGGTCTTTTAACTAGGATGCCTACTGTTGCATAAAAGGTTTAAACTTGTGGGAGGGGGGAGAACTGATCCCTCTCCCCACTCCAACATGCAGTAAAAATACTGGTAGTGTGTGGGAAGTGGCAAGCTTCCAAACAATGCACAAGAAGCAGTTGATACCCTTTCGGCCTTCTTTTAGATTATTGTTAGTCATTTCAAAATTTAAAGATTTTAACCACAACAAAAAACTCTCAGAACCACCTCCAAAAGGTGAGCTGAGTGAGTGGGGGGCAAATTGAAATATCCACAAAAGCTTATTAAAAATACAGGGAAGCTTAGTTTCCCGGTATTTTTAAATGAAACTTTGTATTTGCTCCTGTACTGCCTCCTTCTGGTGGCAGTGGATATTAAGCCTTGCCTGCTACCAGGAGCAGAATTGCTGCTGGCACAGGAAAAATACTTTCATTATTTTGCAAGTTTATTGTTTCAATATATTCTCTTCAGCCAAGAATCTGGGTATACATCCAGACACAAATAAAGTCAGCTGCAAACAAAGAAGAACACAGAGGAACCATATGGAAATCTGCTGCAAATAAAGCTCCACAAAATGTGGGACTCTAAAATAAAATACATGAAATTATTTATATTTTTGTAATTCCAGAACAGTGTTACCAACACTGTTATTTGTTCCTGGATTAGTCAGCTATTCCAGCAAGAGCTCATGATAATTGTAATAGCAAGAATGGCTTCAAATGCCAGAGAAATAAATGAGTAAAAGAGTGGGGTGTCCTTTTCACTAAGGACCACTCTAACATCACACTGATAATTAGTTATTTAACAAATTTAAAGTGGAAAGTCTCAAAGGATGGTTGGCTACTCCATCTTGTTTGCCTACACAATACTGAGAATGCTCATAGGTATTGTTAGAGTACTAGATAACTTCATTAGTGATTGTCACATTTCTGAGTGTTATGAATACTACATTTATATTCATATATGTTTGTATAGTTTATATGTTTATGTAAGTCTGCCTGCATATTTTTAAAATATTCATATTTTCTCACTGGTTGCCATGGTGAGTGGAAAAGGTTCCTCCCTCAATCTAGTTTTGGGAGCTCATATGATTATGGAAACTAATCTGTGTACTCTTCCTATCTTCTCAGGGTAAAGCATAAAATAACCAAGGGAAGTACATGTAGTAATGGTACGAAATGTGCAATAGTGCAGAAGCAGTGGCAGCTGGATGTGGATATTCTCAGTTCAGTAGAAGCAAGAACAGAGATAATTTCTCCCAGGCCAAGCCTGGAAAATTTAGAGAAAAGAATTAAAACAATTATTATCTCTCTTTCTGCACATGTTGTTTATAGATATGACTTTTCAGAGTGTGCTATCGATAGTTCACCAATAGTGTGAGAGGTTTTACTTTAAGACCAATCAAGTCTCAGCTTAGTGAGTCGGGTTATAAAAGACGCGCTACTTTCTAATAAACGCCTTCTGTTCACCTTCTGAAGACTGGAGTCTTTGTTCCCATCCCTGACTCAACAGTGACAGCTGGAAAGTTCTCTCCAGCTGTAGAAGTGACTAAAAGATTTTTGGCAGGAGAACCACTGAAGGTTTTGGTTAAGTTGAAAAGGTTTTTGGTCTGAATCAGGACCCTGAAAATAATATGCTAAGGAGATTGGAATGAATGTGTGTTACTATATATTTGACTCCCGTCCCTGAGGCAATCCAGATAATTTTAGATAGTAGAATTGTACTTTACATTGTTTCCCATGATTTCCACTGACCTTTCTTCTCCCCTTTACTACAGGCTCTGGGAATCTCCTTGAAACTTGGTTGGTGGGAGGGATAAAGGTGGTAAATCTGGGACATGTGTATCTGTTTGGGTTGTGGGGAAACCTGGATCTGTAAGACTGTTGACTCCAAAAGGCAAGGTGGCCTAAATTGAATTTGCCAAGCTGTTTGGGACTTACAAGTCCAAAATGTATCAAAAATAGTTGTGTAAATTATCTAATGTTAGTGAGTACTAAATCTCATAGAAGGAAAGTGCTGTCTCCAGGAATACACCAGAAATCATGGACCGATCTGCTAGACTCTGGGTGCTGAAAGACTGTTGCATGAACTTTCCCTCTCAGAACCTGATTGTCCTGCAATTTTTGGACTAATGGGATGGGGGAAAGGGGAGGGGGTTGTAAGTGTGTGTGTGCATAGAAGGATATTAACTAGATTATGAATCACAGCTGCCCATTATATGAGTTCCAGTATGCTTTTCTCTTTTTTCCTTTCTGCTCTGCTAGACTGGACTAGGAGAGGAATGGTACTCTGATTAGCCACAAGAGGAAAGGTCCCAGGATGGTGGTGCCAGTCAGTGTTTTGCAACATGGGGTGCTTGCCAGAGACTGGATAACTTTGATGTCTCAGCACATTTTGAAATGTTTTGGAATGCCCTTGTGGGTTTGGTGGCAGGGGCAGATCAGGTCCTGTGAAAGCAACACAGTGAAATGCCCCACCACTAGCCCAGAGCCACGGTCCCAGCCTCTTGGGTTTTGTGTTGCTGAAACGGCTCCCGAGGCATTAAAGAGTCTTTTTCCCCAGCCCCGCGACCGAAGAAGAAGTCGAGATTCCTCAGCTCTGGTTTTCAAGGTTATTTATTTTCTCTTATCTAATACATTCTTTCTCCAGCCTGCTGAGGTCTGTCTGGCGGGTAGGTTCATGGCACACTACAATAATTTACACAATTATTATAAATAAAGTATACGTAGTTCTTAGTGTAAAAATCTAACACCGCCCTTGCAGCGGTGTTAATTTTTACACTAAGAACTACGTATACTTTATTTACAATAATTTTCCAATATCTATCACCTATGTTAGACAGTCTGTCTCTACTCTAAACCAATCCAAAAGTGCCACCATCACAGCAGAAGATGGAGGACAAGAAGAAGGAGAAGGAAGGACAGGACACGCCCAAATCCCTGCATCTTGCCTCTTGAACCCCCATTCTAAAATCCCAAAAATCTACTTTTTCACCCTGTGACAAGTTAACTATCATTCTACTTAAAACTCTCGTGGCTTGTACATCTTCATACAAAGTTGGTAATTTTTTCCATGGGTTAAAATTGAAGGCACAGGTGTCTTTGACTCCATGCCAAGGTCTCTGAGCCCCCTGCCAGGGTCTCGAGCCATCCAGGGCAGTCAGAGTTCCGACACCAGCCCTGGCCAAGCTGTAAATCAATCACACACCAGGGGAGGTGCTGACCCAGCCCCTGACTGGCCAAATGACCAGAAGTCCCACTAGGGAGGGGGTCCCAGGAAGGGCCAAGGGCTTTAAAGCCCCCAGTAGGGAAGCTACACGGGTCTGGAGTATGCCAGCTTCCTTGGAGTTCACGCTGGAGTCCTAGGAGTTGGTAGCTATTTGTGTGTATTTTGGTATCTCTTCTGTCTCTCTTTCTTCTTCTCCTAATCCTGTTTACATGGAATTTTTTGGGAAAACTTAACGTATTATGGATTTAAACATTTCTAGATTGAATGGGCTATGTTTGTGCTAAGCAAATGCTAAGTTTCTGCTAAGTTAATACTACATAAATACTAAATAATGCTATAATAAGTGTTTTATATTGGATTTGGAGCTGTACTTACTACTTTGCCAAAATTTCCTAATTTTCTATATTTTTGCCAGTAAACTTTTGTGTGATTTTCGCCTCTTGAAAATATCTGGTGGGGATTTCTCCTTCGCATCAGCTAGAGTAAAGGAACCTTGAGTTTAACCACTGGATTTAAGTATCTGGGGTGTAACAGGCACTTTCTTCATAAGCCCCGTAAAAATCATAAAGGCACTTTTTCTCATGAAGGCTATCTGCTCATGTGGTGGGTTCAGTTATGAAGGCCATAAACCTTTTACAGCTACTTGCCTCCTAAACCCTGGAAACCTCATACTGGTGCATTCCACATAAAGGCGCTCTCTTCACTAACCCATTTCACACCATAAAGGCACTCCCCTCATCAACCCCATTAAATTCATTAGAGACCATAAACCTCATAAAGATCATATAGGTGCTCTCCTGATAAACCTTATTTACCTCTTCCTGGTGCTTTACCCATAAACCTCATAAACAATATCTCCTCATAAAAACCAGAAATTCTCTAAAAGGTCCATTCTTAATAAACACCTTAAACCTCTTAAAGGCAGTCACCTCATAAACCCCAAAATCCTCATAAAGGCACTCACCTAATAAATCCCATAAACCTTAAAATAAACTCTCCTAATTAAGGCGCTTTCCAAAAAAACCTAATTAACCTCATAAAGGCGCAGTCCTCATAAAGCTCATAAACACTCTCTCCTCAACAGCCCCATCAACTTCATAAAGGCACTTCCTGCCTAAACCACAAATTTCATAAAAGCAGTCTCCTCATCAAGACCATAAACCTTAGAAAAGTGCTTTCCTCATAATCCCCATCAACTTCATAAAAGAGATCTCTTTGTAAACCCCATAGACATAAGGGCACATAAAGCTGCTCACCTCATAAAGGTGCTCTCCTCATATACCCCATAATACTCATAAGGGCACCTTTATGAGCATTATAGGGATTATGAGGAAAGCAAACCTTTTATGAGGTTTATGGGGTATATTAGGAGAGTGCCTTCATGAGGTTTATGGGGTTTATATGGAGACTGCTTTTTTAATGAGGGTGCTTTTATGAGGTTTGTAGGGTTTATAAGGAGAGCTTCATTATAAGGATTATGGGGGTTATGAAGACAAAGCCATTTTCAGGTGATTGTATATATGCTTTTATTTATGACATTTATAGGCTTTACTCTACAAATTTTATGGTATTGAGGAGGAGAGCACCAATATGAGGTTTATGGAGTTTAGGAGGAGAGTGTCTTTATGACCTTTATGGCTTTCATGGTATTAAAGACCTTTTTGAATTTTATGGAATTGATAAGAATATCTTTATGACAATAAGGGGGTTTATGAGGAGAGTGTCTTTAAGAGATTTATGGCCTTCATGAGGAGATAGTCTCCACGAGGAAAGTGCTTTTATGATATTTGTGGGGCTTATGAGAAGAGCTCCTCTGAGGAGAGTGCCTTTATGAGGTTTATTTGGATTATGAGGTTTGTGAGGAGAGTGCCTCTTCACATAAGCCCCATAAACCTCATAAAATGTTCCCCTCATAGAGGCCCTCTCCTCAGAAACCACATAAACCTCATAAGGATGCTGTTCTCAGAAACCCCATAATCCTCACAAAGGCACTCTCCTCCTTTAAAACTCCATAAAACTCATGAAGGCAATCTCCTCATAAAGATGCTCTCATCATGAACAACATAAACACAATCTCCTTATAAAACCCAGAAATCTCATAATGTTATCGCCTCATGAAGGTGTCTCCTCCTGAAGATGCTCTCTTCATAAACGCTATAAAAATCATTAAGGCACTTTCTTCATTGAGGTGCTCTCTTCAAAAACCACATCAACTTCATAAAAGTAGTCCCTTCATCAAGAGAAAAGCCTCAGAAATGGGCTTTTCTCAGAATTCCCATAAACTTTCAAGCATGCTGTCTTCATAAACCCCTAATTTTCATAAAGGAAATCTCCTCATGAACCCTGTAAATATTGTAATGCTGCTTTCCTCATGAAGGCCTTCTCATTATGAAGGCCTACAACCTTCTAAAGGGACTCTTCTCATAAACACCAAAACCTCATAAAGGTGTTCCCCTCCTGAAGGCACCCTCTTTATAAACCCCTTACAAAATTCATAAAGGCCATAAAGCTCATAGAGAAACTCTCCTCTTAAGCATTATAAATCTCTTAAAGGTCCTCTCTGGATGAACCCCATAAACATGAGAAAGGCAGCTTCTCAAGAACCCCATAAAACCAGTTAAGGAGCTTTCTCCACATAAATGCCAAGGAACTCCTCCAAAAGGCATTCTTCTCTTGAGTTTCCTTACCCTTCCTACATGTACATTCCTATATTTTCTGGATTGCTATAGATATGTTCCGTGATGTGCTGCTTCTACCTCAAGCACTGGAGCCTACAATTCCCTTGCAACACCTTTAACTAAGCCCACTATGCATGTGAGTTTATGCTCAGAAAAATGATCCACTGAATTAGAATTATAGCAAATACAGGACAAGCAGGAGTCATCTCATGTTAACTGATACCAGCTGCCACAATGATTGTAATTACCTCTGCTCTCTCCAGTGTGACAGAGGGGACCACAAATGTACGTCAGCAATTGTAACTAAAGAAAGCCTGAAGTACCAAAGCCTTAACAGAAAATAAAGGAAATATTTCCCCTTTAAATAGCACACCTGTTTCAGTATCCCAAGCACATTAGTCATGTAACTAAGGTGAATTTGAGGAAAGTAAAATCCCATCTGAAAAAAAAGAGAGCTCACACATTAATGTACAAAATACATGCCTGAAGCTGTCTGGGAAAAATAACTTTCATAGTACAAAACTCCTTACACAGCCTAATATGTAATGCTTATAACTATTCCTAAAATGCATGGCTGGGTTTGCTGCCATAATCTTGAATGAACAAATTACTTTCCATTTTTTCTCCTATGACTGTATTTTTCTTGTTATGGAAGATAAATCTCTACCCAGGAAATGCAGGTATGGAGAAGGAAAACAGGGAACAATAAATTGAACCACTAGTGATATTTACTAATAAAATGGCAATGCTGAGATTCACAAGATACGAAATACCTGTTATTACTCTTATTTTAGAAGTATTACTTATCTCATGCAGAGATAGATGGACCACTCCATTTTTCCAACTGCAGTTTCTGAAGACTGATTTTTCCTAGTTAACTACTATTTGTGTTATACTTCAGGTTTTCCCTTCTTTGCATTACACTGATTCAATAATAATGAAAAACGAAGTCCTTATTCTCTGATCAACGCAAACCCTGTGGCATCAGTGGCAATATCAAGTTTGTGTGCTATTTTGTCAACATACTTCTGTTCAGCACACCAAAATCTACATTATTAGTAAATAAAACTATTAACAATTTGAATTGACCACCTACCTACATAACTACTCCCTGACTATTCCACTAGACTACCAACACACCAACACGCTTGTGGCCATGCTCATTTTGCAAAAACAATATCTGCCTGCTAGCAAGTTCCCTGAGACCATGGGTTAGTCACAGAGCAGCCACCTGCTATTTCTGCTACTCCTGTTCAGAGTTACTCTCTGCATTCACAACTCTAATTTCCTTCCTTGAGCTGGCGTTTTGCTGAGGGGGGAGTCTGCCCGCTCGCCCCCAGCTGGATGTTTCTCTTCACCAGGTGGAAGGAGGGAAACGGATCCTGGATAATTTCAACTGATTTATTGCATGGTCTAAAGGTGATGGGAAGGCACTGAGGGTAAATTCAGGAGCAGGCGGTGAATCCGAGGGAGCAGCGGGACAGGAGAACAACCAGGATGAAGGGCACCAGGGCGAGTCCAAAGTTCTTGGGAAAGTTACAGTTTATATGCACAGCAACGAGTGAGAGGGGTTGGGTACAAAATGACTTAATTGGGAAAGTTCATGGGAAGGGTAAAGGTGGTGTGATCAAATACATGTCAAGGGGGATGGGAGGGGAAAAGTTTTTACAGAAGTCACTAATGAAAGATACAAAGGGTACAGAATGATCTGGGTGTGAAAAAGGGGTACAGCATTCAAATCATGGGAAAGGGATGAATTTTCTCTAACTCAGACAATGGTATTTTCCCAGGGCATTCCTGGGCTAATTTTCTCACCCCCAATCCCCACAGTGTTTGGTCAATTGACAGGGGGCAAGAGAATGGACATAGACACCAACAGAAAGAATGGTTTTAGTTTACTATTATTATTGAGGCAAAACAGAAGTAAAAGGATATATTTGATGAAACAATAAGCTTATTACTCACTCAGCTTCAGCAACAAGCGAACATCAACAAGGTAATCCGTCTATTCACTATTATACGAGAGAGAATAGTGTTTGAGAAAGATACATCACCAATTGCCTAAATACTTTACCATCACCCAGAGTCTGCAATCGCTGGGGAGCCCTGTTTTACAGCAAAGACCTGGGGAACCCTTCCTGGCAACTGGGAATATCCCACCCAGTGTGACCACTCATAGGTGAGGTCTCCATTTCACCCAAAATAGGGGTCCAGCTTTTATAGGCTCAAATTCAACAGAAAATATCTGGTTCTGATGGCACATTTCCCAACCAGCCAGGGCCAAGGCTTGGCCAGAGCCCAGGCCACAGCAAGAGGATTTTTGCCTAAAATATTCTAGTAACAAGCCTGTAGAGTTATCAGCTGAGAGGGTTTCTCCTTTTAACAAGCCTTTAGGGATATTGGTTGGAAGAATTTTTTAATATATCTTATAAAATGTTATACAAACATCTCTACAACAGCCGGTTTGGCATTAAGAACAACTAATATAAATGTTTTGATCATCTATTTTTAACTAAAGAACCTTTATGGTATTAATAGCATCATGCTGAAGATTCATCTTCTAAGTCAACTCAGGCTTAGGCCTGCAGTTCAGGCCTTAGCAAATTCAGTTGGAAATTCCAAATTCCTCAGACCTTTTACCTTACTTTGCTTTATTTCTTATCAATTCAACATAAGTGAAGTTATGACAAAATCATTCTATAATGCATCCTAAATAGGGATTATGACAAAGACTGCCATATATCTGAAAATAGCATAATATGATGTCAACATTAAAATTAGTAATACATGATGCCTGAACATGAACACTGGCAGTGAATGTGCAAATGGCAGCCTACCCAGTCCCCACCATCTATTACCTTGCAGCAGCTGCCACCAGGAGCACTTGCAGAGGCAAGTGCACAGGCAACAGGAGAGGATGGTTGGTGGCTTTTGTGAGCCCCTCTGATTCCCCAGGCAGCCATAACCTGCAGGCAGCAAACCAGAAGGAATCAGGTTCAGTTCCCTGCATTTTTGGCAGTACACTCTTGCTCCTCCTTTTTGCTGCTGTTAGAACTGGTGGTTTTCAGCCCAGTTCCTTGTGCCAGCTTCTAAAAATGCAAGATAAAACACAAGCCTTTGAAAACAAACTTAAAGAAGCTGGTTCACAGAATCTCATATCTTCAATCTCATTATAAAAACAAATACATAATAACGTTTCACTTGAGTTAAACCCTACCCCAGTTACCTTCTCCTGAGATTCTTTTGTTACTTAATGACAACAAAAGGATCTGAGACAAAAGCAGACAATTACTTTTCCTCCCTTTTCTGGTGCAGGATTAGCACATAGTAGCAACACGTTTCCCGATGACTAGATTTTTCTTTTCACTAGATATTTAAAGGGAAAGGTGAATAAATGACAGTGCTTAAAATAAAAACACTGAACACTCATAGCAGAAAATCCATAAATCTAGGCATAATCCATATAAAGGCTATTTTGATATTTGTTTTAACATGAACCTAAAAAAAGTATACAGTATCCCCTTACCACCTGTATCCTTAATGCAGAAAACAGCTTCTAGAAACACATCACTGGCTTTGCCATGGAATTAGATTTGCTATCTCACTGCACCAGCCTGCAAATCTATGCAAGCTTTAGACACAGGTTACTCTGAATAAATGAGATACAGATTTTTTAAATACAGAGAAAGCTTGGAAAGCAAGTTGTCATCTCTGACCCAAGATCTCTTTCCTTTGTTGAACTGACCCAAGAGCTGATGCTGCCCCAACATGCAGCAGTAGCTGAACTGCAGGGCTTGAACAGTTGTTACAGATTAATTTTTCATTGATATTTTGCTAGTTTCTGTTTATATTGAACAAAGTCTTTGGACTGTGGCTTCAGCTAACTTTTAAAATATATAGGTCTAGTAAATATGTTACAGCATAGCAACTTTAAATGTGGTAATAGAAGCTTAGGTGAAGGAGTGAACTATTTGTCCTATCCCAGTTTCCTTCAGTGGTTATCTAAAGAACATCAGCCCTGAGTAGGAGCAACTGAGTCATAAGTAATCCTCTCTCCAGACTTTAAACTTCTTTTATGAAAAGACAAGTGACATTAGGAGCCCAAGCAAATATTTTAAAAGCTACAAGAATGATTTCAAGTAAAACCAAGGCCTGACAAAAACCCCCAGTATTTCAGAAAGGTTCTAGACTTGATCACAGATAAACTAGGGGGCTTTTTGATTGTACTAACTAGCTTAAATTCCCTGCATTACCAATTTGCAGTATAACTTTTCTTTGTCCAGAACCATAAATGCCTAACTTACTTGAAATAGGGCTGACTTCATTTCTAAACAAATATTGCAAAAGCAAAGTAAGGGAAAAACATAATTATACAATAGACTAGAATGTGGAAAAAGAAGATTAAATCTTATTTAAATATAATTCTTGGGCATTAGTAACAGCTCTATAATTAATAACAACACAGTTGACTGCACTAAGTCCTATAGCATAAATTAAATTTCCATTGATGTATAAGAATAATTAGGTTTCATAAAAACACTGGGGGTGGATTTTTTTTATAATTTTCTTTACCCTGTATTGAATATTACACAGTTCCTGTAGATTCCTATTCATAAATATACATTCATTTGTGTGGAATAATTCACTGAGTTACATCACTTCACCCAGGACTGCAAATACACTATAAAATGGATGAAGGTTGTGTTTTGCCATCATAGCAGTCAGGACACTTAAGCCATTTCACGTTTAAGTGGGCACTGGGGAAAATAAAACTTCAGTTTTCAAAAAGGAAGTGTGGTATAAACTGACTAAATAATTAAAGTTCACATTTCTGTTATGCAGCATTTTTTCTCCTAGCAATAAAACCTATTCTATGTGGAGTTTTCATGGCATTTGATGAGAGCAGAAATGCTATCCTAAAAGGTCTACTCTGTTTTATTAAGAAAAGGCTTTTAGATCTGGAGCAGATCAACAGAAGCAAGACTACTTACAAAAACTTTCTCCAGTCTCTGAGCCACAGACTAACATGACATATTTTTTCTTTTAGGCTGTCAGAATACCATTCTCTTTTAAGAGCTGCAGACTTCTCTAGCTCTACTGGGCTACACAGAATCTTTACTTTCATTCCTTCGCAACGTACATAGACTGATACATCAGATATATCTTTCACAAGAAATAATAACATGTTTTACATGGTTTGCTATTTACAGATATATTCATGTCTCACATGGAAACCATTTCAGTAGTGTCTGACTAATAGATTAACTACAAAAGGGTGCAGATAGATGCAACAAATCCACATGGTGAAGTCTAGTTCACAGGGCCCACAGCCAGTCAAGAGTGCAGCTGTACCTAAGCTGAAAGCAAACTCCTCTCATACTTAGGCCAGGAAAAGAGTAAAAAATTCCAGAGCTCAGCTTAAATATCCACAGGTGTGGGTGGGGACTCCAAGTGAGGCTGGTCAGATTAAGACTAATTCATCCACTCTGAGATTCTGAAGGGTTTTATCCCAAGACAAGTGTTAGAAGCATCAAAAGATTTAGGGATTGGGCTTAACAACAAAACCCTGCCCATTTATTAGCTTACATCCCGCCATCCCTTTCAGCTAGATGCGCACCTCTAAAAGAAGCAGGTGTCAATCTCTATCTAATTTTTACACCCATGAAAATCAGTGACAATTGAAAAGGCCATATTCTGGGGATTTTAAAATTTCTTTGCTTGCCCAATCACCTGTGTGCATGACAGGCTGATGACACATTTCTCAAGAGAACACTTGCTGTAGTCTCTTGGTAGCAGAATCAGATATTTTTTTGTTGAACAAGAATATGAACATTTCCTTCAAGCACTAATGAAGTCCCTGTAATCCAAAAGCTTGGTCAAACTGCTTTTAACTCCTCAAGAGGAATGTGTTCATGTTTACCTATATAAATATTAACACATGTATTTTCCATTTTATTTTCAAACTTCTTACTCTCCCCTCTCTTTGTCTACATCCAAACTTTTGCGCTTGAGTCAGCTTCCACCTTTCCTTGCTCTCCCACACCCAACATGTTTTGGTGAGGACCCACTTCATCCATAGCATCAAAGCTGAATGCTTTACAATCATAATTCTTGCTTGGCAACAAGAATAGCAATCTATCAAAGATAGTACCAGTCTATCAAATGACAATGCATTTTTTTTCAAATTCAGTTAGTATTGGGGTTCAATCTTACAACACTTTCTTTCTTTTGATACTTTCTTTAAATAAAATAAGTAAGATTACACTATTGATGTTTGAACTGAACTTTTGTTCTTTCAGAAAGCAAGTAAAAGAAGTAAATGTATTTGCTGATGCCTCCTTAGTTTTTAGGATTTGTATTTGCAGTGTCATTCAAAAAGATCAGGAAAAGCTAGTTATTACCCATTAGAAGGAAATTATGAGAAAAATTATCCCTAATGAGAAAACTATACTTAATGAGAAGTCACCTGATATTTTAAAGAAACCTTGACCAGCTATGAAAGTCCTTGACACTTGAGGCTTTTCCCTTTCATCTCTAATATCTCATTTCAGCCCTCATGATGAGTATTTTGAAATACTTCTTACTTCACAAGACAAAACTTTCTCATATCTTTGTGATAGCTTTTCCTTGGTCTAGAAGAAACTTTATATAAAAATGTGAAGATGAGCTGTCAGTTACATGCCGTTATTATATCTGGAAAACATGGTTGCATTTTAAACATCATTATTCAGAAATTGGAATCTTCATTTTATTTTGGAAAAGAAGGCACATGGATAGGATGAGAGGCGGCAGAAAAGAAAGCAGTCACTGATAACTGTAGCAGACCAGACTTATTTCCCATTCAGCTCAAATATGATAACATTCACTTTCCATTCATTTTGTGGAAGGCTGTGTATGGAAGATATTTATGTATTTTTCCTTCCTCCAGTATTTTATAGCTTCTCAGCCATAACTGCAAACCAGATTAAAATTAACCATCTTCCAATTTGTCCTATCATGTAAATGCTTGATGGTTTTACTGACTGCATTATATACAGTTTATATTGCCTTGGGAAACAGTTTGCAGGGACTATAAAATAAGCCCTAGAATAGGCCATGAAAATATTTTGTGCAAGTTAAGCTTCACTGCCTACTAGGAAATGCACTTGTAATGTACATTACATATATGCAGAAGATAGGAGCACAATTTCTATAAACTTTTATAGATTTCAAAACAAGATTAAGAATTTTTTTAATTCAAAAGCAAGACAATGACCAGTTCATATTAATTCTTTTTTTTTGACATTATCTTGGGCTTTAAGTTCCATTATTCAAAACTTTGTTTCCTGCTGTTAGTTCTTATTTATCATATTTAAACTTGCCACTTTTACTTTTGCTTTAAAAAGAAGTAGAGGTAAGAATCAGCCTTTCCAGATTCAGATGATCCTCTTCCCCATTCTTGGGGAAAAATCATGAAGTTACTTTTTTTTTCAGAACTGAGAGATATTTAAATTCTAGTTAAGAATCAAAAGACAATGTCTTTATTATCTTCTCCCAATACAAACTTCTCTCTATTTACATAAAGATGAATAAGAAATGTGATTAATTATTCATGTGTCTCCTCTAATCTGAGCTGAACAGTTTACAAATACAGTTTACATGCCTTTTTCCTGTTATTTGATGTTTAAAACTTACCACCTGACATTTGTCAAATGCAGTTTCCACTTGGATCAGCCTGATTTTTTTTCAAGCTATCATGGCCTAAATAAGAGCCACCAGTTCTAATTCTTTGGCTGTTTACTGGCATCTCTCAGAACTGAGAGTTAATATTTGGTGATTCAGACTCTCTTTGGAGTTCCACAATGCAGATGTATAATCCAAGTAATACAAAGAAAAAGACTTTTTTTTTTTCTCCATGAAATGCTAGGTAGGATTAAAAAAATGGTAGAATAATATAAAACAGCATGAAGATGAGTAATCTTCATCTCGTTATTGGTAGTGAGAGCATATGTATGGTTAACACAAGCATTTTACATTCCTGCTGTTGCCTCATTTTCTATGTAAGACTGGTGAAATCTATTTCTATTGACTCTTACAGGGATCAGCACATCACAAGAAGCCATTGCTATCAAGGCTGCCTTTAAAAACATGAAATATATGCTCCTGTCTGCAAAGAATAGGCACTGATGTTCAGGGTATCTCAGTTTTGAGACAAATTTAAAAGAGGACACACTGCAATGAGTAGTCTCCTTTAAAGGATTTCAACAATCTTCCTCCAATAATAGAAAATTAATACTAACAGAAGAAAGTTTTAAAAAACCAAAACCAACCAAACAAGCAAAATCCCCAGCCAACTGTTTATAAACAAGAGAATGCCCACAAGGCAAGGAAAAACGTAAATTGCTGCTAAACACCAAACCATCAGAACTCAACAAGCCTGCCATGAACACACACAGAGGAACAAAGACCCAAAAATGTCTGGAGAATCGGGTAAATGTTGGAGAAATACCCTTCCTGGCACATGGTGTGAGATGGTGCCAACTTTCACGCTGAGGAAGGTGGAGCTTCCACAAGAGTTCCAGCAGGAGGGGAAAACCCAGTGGCCCTCTGGCAATGACCTCCTCTCCACAGCAGTCACAAGCAGCTGGGCTGGAGCCTTTTTGTGTGCCTTCTCTCCCTGGCTCAGCTCCCCAAGCCTTGGGACTGGTACAGGGGTCCCGCTTCTGCCGGTCCCACTCCTCCAGCTGTGGGCCAGCAGCTGTCCAGTTCACCTGAGGCAGATGAAAGATTGCTGCTGCAGCTTCTCCAAGGCCAGGGAAGAGAAAAGCTTCTTGCCTGGGCTGAAAAAAACCAAGCTAGCCAAGCAAAACCAGACCACACAGCACCACAGAATGCCTGACCAGTGAGGCTTCCAAAATGTTCACCAAAGAGTCCAAAGCTCCCCCACCCTAGCCCCACACACACCCAGTCCCAGGTCTTAAAGATGTACAGCAACAATTTTTGTGCATAAAAGAGGACCATGGAATAGACCACCATCATAAATCAGTCCAAGACATAGAGCTAGCAGTAATGCAGTTAAAGGAGGAGCTGGAAAGGAGGTGACAAAGGAAAACAGCTTGAGGAGGGAAACTGTTAGAATTTAATTAAAGCTGAGTGCAAGAATTGTTCTGTTCAGTGGTTGTACTCTGCCTTTTTCTCCAACCACCTAATTCTTATTCTTCAGATGATTTTGCCTCCTGTTTTTGTAACTGTCTTTCAAGGGGTGTTCTTTCCTGTCATTCTGGACAATGGTAACCAGTTTTCTTGTTTCTGTCTAAAATGAATTTCCCTGGCCAGCAGTGCACTGCTGTACTGCTAGAAATGCACCTTTCTTCATGCCATTGTGCACCCCAACTGTAAAGAGCAAAACACTTCAATTGCACAACAATGCTAACATTTTATATATTAGCCTGCATTTTTAAGACCATTTGTTTATCTCTGCTGTTTGCCAAATAATTTTCTATCAAAGTGCTGCAATATTGAAATGTCAGTGTACATTTATGAACCACATAAGATTGAGATTCCCTAAATAAATGCAAGCAGTGCAAAGTGATTTGTAGGCAAATCATATGTGGCCTAATCATATTCATAAATTCAAAGCACATTTAATCAATATTTGATTCACCAACAGCTACAAAGTTTCCTTAATGGTATTGTGAGAAATTACGCTCACATTTTAAAATTTTGAAGGTTTATTAAAAATCTTAACAAAATACAACAAAGGACTGAATAAGGAAAAAGGTAGCGCACTGGCAGCACATGACCAGCCGCCATGTGCTTGTCTACAAAATGGCTGCTCCACTTTTTATGCCCCTGGGGGTTGCATCAGCCACCCCTGGCCTCTCCTAAAGTCTGTCAGTCAACTCTTCTTTGCCATTTATTGGTGGAGGCTACTTTCTTGTAACTTGATTGGAGGTCAGGTGTTGCCATGCCGCACCCCACAGCAACAAGCTTTCCCCGTTACAGCCTTCCCTCCACATGTCTCGGACATCCCAGGCTGTCTGGTTACAACAATACAGGGGTGCGGGAAGGGGACTATGGGGAGAACAGAGGACATCTAAACAACAAACCACAATTACATAACTATACATCAATAAAGCTTCTCTTAAAGTACACACAATATTCATCCCTTAATTGCAAGACCCATCATCCCATTACTCATCTATAACACATATCAAAAGCAGAAACAACGGACCACAGATTTCATTTTTTCTAAATTAAACTGATGCAAACGTAGTACTTCATAAGTGAAAAAATGAATGAAAAATTTATATCAAGGAAAAAGCATCTAAAACTGTCCTGGTTCTTTTGTTCTGTAATTTATTCTCCAAACCAGCAGTTACATAAGATAAACATTTTTCTTCTATACAGATAACATTTTAGTAGGAATTAATATTAAATATAGAAAGCTGCTCCCTATTCAAGTCCCTTGAATATTAACAGATCTAGCCTGTAAATATACTTTAGCATTAATGAAAGTACACAATCATTTCCATAAAAAGAAAATTAATTAGATATCACAATTGCTACAGGATGTTCCTGTAAGTCTGGGTTTGGACTTTGTACTGTCCAGTTCTCAGAAGCATGCAACCAAGCTGTCTTAGTGAACTTCTTAAAATAAAAAGTCACCACCCAACACTTTTGTATTCCTTATGCTATCATTCAAGATGGGAAGGTGGAACATGTGCAGAAGAAACTCTTGACTTAGACAAATTCAATTAAACAGCCAGAATTAGAAATTGAGTGCTCAACCACAGGTCCTATTTAGTCCATATCTCCAAGGAATGATCAAATTTATCTCATTGTGGGTTTTTTTTTGAGCCAGATGTTAACCACTACCAATCCTTAGCACAGACTAGCTGTTCTTCTCCAGCTTTAGCACTAGAAACATGTATCTGTCCCCAGTCATGCTGGTTGCAGTTTAAACCCATCATTATAGATATAAAGAGAATATCCATTTTTGTTTGCATTTAGTTTATATATATTGGAAGTCTGCTTTAAAGGTCTGTGAAAAAACCAGCCCTCACTTGTCTCTTCTGAAGAACAGCCTCAGTTTGTTCCAAGTTCTTACAGGTTATGTTTGGGAGGCCTCTTTTCTCTCCTGCTCTTTCATAACCTGAACAGACCCACATAATAGCTGGACCAAGCATTCCATCTGAGATTCAGCAAAGCAGAAGGATGACTTCCATCTTATTATTTATACTGGTTTTGATCTGTTCTTGAAATGTCTTCCCTTCTTAAGGCAGCTTATGGAACTGATGACTAGCACCCCAATTATGGTTCTCTGTAACCGTAACTCTTGGAACAAACAACTTTTCTATATAGTAACTCCTCAATCTTATGAGCTCAGTCTCTCCTAATAGGAACACTGTGCATTTGTTTGCCTGAAAAACACCTTATTTTTAAGACATCCTTTTATAAAATGTATTTGCATTCTCTCCTCTCATCAGTATATGTAATAAATATCAACCTCCTTATTTGTGAACAACAGCAAGTAGGACCTGACCCAGGACTCATAAGTCAGTATTTCTCTCTATTTCATGGTAAGCCATTGTTTCTTGCTTTCTATATATGATTTTCCTGCTGCTTTTAATATAATATTTTAAAAAATGTTCTGCTTTCTTATGCTGCTTTTAACCACATCAAAGCTTGAGATGTGTCACCTCTGCAACTTTTCCTCCATTTCCATGAAGTCATACAGAAGACAGTGTTTTACAGGATTTGCTCTTGAAAGTTTGTGTTAAGTCTTATTTGTCTTCATCATTGCCTTAGTTACTTTCATACAGAAATAAAGATTTTTTCCTTTAGCTTAGTTAAGTCCAAGAGTTTCCATTTCCTTTTATTTTTGTTTTTCAAAGGTAAGCTATATATTTATCCTTTTCTGTGCTTTTCCTATTTCACCAGATTTGCACAAGTTTTGAAAGGTCACAAGTAATGACTCTGCAATTCAATCAAACAGGTCTTTCCATTTCATGGCATGTCATCCATTTAATCCTGGGGATTTCAAAACATACAGTGACAGGACAAGAGGAATGGCTTTAAACTGAAATAAGGCAAGTTTAGAATAGATACGAGGAAGAAAATTCTTCCCTGTGAGGCCCTGGCACAGGTTGCCCTCAGAAGCTGTGGCTGCCCCAGCCCTGGAAGTGTTCAAGGCCAGGTTGGATGGGGCTCTGAGCAACCTGGTCTAGTGAAAGATGTCCCTGCCCATTGCAGGGTCTTGGAATGGGATGTTCTTCAAGGTCCTTTCCAACCCTAGGCATTCTATAATGCTATAAAACTATTATAAAACAGCAACTTGTAATCTAACACAAAAGTCTAGATAGAAATTGTTTTGTAATTTTTTAAACATATCATTGCATTTCCCATAATAATAAAAAAAATTGCTATTTTTATGTCTAAAATGTAATGATCAAAGAAAACTCTTCATCTAAGAAATTATTTTAAAGAGACCTTGACCATGTGGACACATGAACTGGAAAGATATGAATAATACATACTCAGAGGTATTTCAGAAACATATCAACTCAAAGTAGAACACTTCAAATACTTAAAAGTTCATGAAGTGATCCAACACCTCACACTGTCTACAAAACAAAAAATATTATTCAGGACATGGATTAGGAATTAAGTTGTTCGGTCAGGAGAATGAAAGACTCAAAAAAGATTAACTGCAAGACTAGACTTGGAACAAAAAGTACAAAACACAATGGATGCAAAAAAAAACCCCGTAAAATGGGCAACTAAAGTTGTTCTGCATCACTAAAAGAAGCTTCAGAGCCTGCTGTCTCCTCCATACATGAGGCATCACTTCAAAACAAGCTCTGCTCTTCCCTACAGTCAGATGTGCTTAAGCAAATCCCAGTGACCACCTGTGAAGTATCCATAAGGGCACACCCCAACTGAGAGTCATGGTAGTGTCAACACACCTTCAGATCAGTCTAATCCTAAATCAATACGTTTCATCCTTATCCTGCAGATGTAAGAGGTAACAGTCCTACTGGCAGCAGCAGAGATTTCATCATACATATTAACAATGAAAACCAGCAGACACTCTGGGACTCTTAGCTATTGAACAACATTGTCATGCATTCCAGGGTCTTCTAAGTGAAGTTACCAAAATTCATTGTGGAATTATTCAATTTTTTATTGTTGTTAATAAAACTACTAGCTACCCTAGAACATTGTGAATTATCTTTCACTCAAAATATTCCTTGTCTTTCAAGCAAGATAGGCTATTTTAATGGAGGGTACGTAAGGTCAATAAGTAGAGGTACAGGTTAAGATTGAACTGAATAATTTTAGCATTATTTTCATTCCATGCAGCCCAAAAATTTATGCAGGCTACACCATATGTAAAATTCTAAATGTTTCAAGTTATTTTTGTTGGAAAGCAGGATGTGAATTTGGAAACTAAGTTACCCATTAACCTTTTCAAATAATATAGGAATGGTAGAAACTCTTTTCTTCATGGAAACCTATGACTCCATCCACACTTTCAAGGCAGTCATTTGCTCAGCATACATATGCAAATTCACTGAGGTCATAATTTATCCCCAAAATTAGAGCATACCAGTTTGGTAAGTACTTTAGCATCTTTGTCTCCTGCTATGCATCGAGTCTTTCCACTGTAGCCACACTATGTAGTACAGATAAATGCAGATAATCCTCCTAAATGGTACCAAAAATGTTTTAGAGAAAAAGCAGATGCTTTAGCAACAAGTAAGGTAAGTTTCTAGCATTTCCTGTAGTGCAACTCTACAGCATCACATTGTGTTTTGCTAACATTCAAGTTTGTACAAGATAATTCGGGGGCTCTGACTTTGTGCTAAGTGCCACTTGAATATATATTTCCCCAGTATCTAGTAACTACTGAATCTTTGCATTTCTACCTTATGAATATAAATTCATGAGGTCCAAAATATTTTAATAAGTAGCATACATTTAATAAAAAAAAATGCAATTTTTATTTGGTCACATTTCTTCATTTGATCAACTATTGGTTTTGTAATTTTAGCCATGCTTTATTATTCTTCCCTACCATTCCTCTAGGTTTTGGGGTTTTTCTTTCCAAAGACATCATATTTTGTCAAATTTTATAGTATCATGAGTTTTCACAGTATGATTTACATTTGGATTTGGCACAAAATAGACAATTCCTAAGGCAACCTATAATTCCAATCCATTAGGCTAATGTATTGCAGCTGCTGTGAACAGTGAGCATATCATCTTTAGTATAATGATGTCTGGTACAGCACGGAAGCTCAAACAAAACAAACCAATAAATTAGTCTGCATCTAAACATCACAGTTATTTTCACTCTCTTCCCTCATCCCCATTCTCAACATGGTCTGTTGTATTTGTGGGTAACTTTTTGTGGGGATTTTAAGTGTTTCTTTTTACAACTGGTAGAATCTTCTATTAAAAGAGTTCTGGCCAGGTGCATAGAGCTCATCTGTAATGTATATATAAGTAATCACTACTCAGTAGTTGTCAATTAGAGGGTTTTTGGAGAAAACACTAGAAATTGACATCATTTATTAAAACCACTTATTGGCATTGTTCAGCCTGGAAAACAGAAGGCTCCAGAATTACCTAACTGTGACCTGAAGGGAGACAACAAGATGGAGGGAGACTATTTAATGAGGACATGGACTGACAGGACAAGGGGAAATGGCTTCAAACTGAAAGAGAGCAGGCTTAGATAAGGCATTAGAAGGAATTTCCTGTGAGGATGGTGAGGCCCTGGCACAGGTTTTCCAGTGAAGATATGGCTGCCCCAGCCCCAGAAATGTTCAAGGCGAGGTTAGATGGGGCTCTAAGCAACCTGTTCTAGTGGAAGGTGTCCCTGCCCATGGCAGGGGGTGGAATTGGATGATCTTTAAGGTACTTTCCAGCCAAAACAGTTCTATGATTCTTAATTTCTACTTTAAAAAACTTCCTTCACAAAATCTGTGACATTTCCTTCTGACAGAAGATGGACCATTCATTAATTCATTTGGATTAATTTTCACTTCTTTCTGCCAAAAGAATCAATATCAACATTTTCGATTTTGTTAAAAAGTGCCTTTGCCAGACTATCAGACTTTACATCTCCAAACTGTCTTGTTGATATTTATTTTAAATGGTGTATTATATATTCTGAGAGATAGATTGAGAAAAAAAGAAACCAAACGAGTGCTTTCCTAATCTGTTAGGTAAGGTATTTTAACACTACAGGGTCTAGTCCCTACATTATTTCAGCAAGGAAAAGCACTAAGTCACACACAGACACAATGAGTACTAACATCAAGAACAGGAGAGTTCCTGATGAAGTAGGCAGTAAAAAAATCCAAATTCTGAGTATCCACTGTTATAACTCTGTGAACAACCATTCTTTTTTGTGCCACTATGATAATTTATGCCAGCATCTGTGAATGCAATGTCAAATCTGGATGCATTCTGTAAAGCTTTTCAAAGGGCCACAACAGAGCTCCCTAATTTCTTCTTGGTTCTTCTTGGTTATCTTATTTTGCTTCAAGATCTTGTACTCTGAAATGTGAACAATGATAATAGCCCGACAGCAGGGCATTCTTCTTCTTCTTCTTCAGTAAATCTTTCACTGAGAAATTATTTTCAAACCTATACATTGAGGGGAGAAACAAGATTGTGAGAGAAGACTCCCTTTAGCTTTACTAAAGGACATCTAAGGAGAAGTCTGGCTATAAAATAGGAGAATAGTTATAAAATATTTAGAAAACAATGGAAACAATAAAAAATATTCATTTAAGCATACTAATTCAAGCCCTAGGACTTGGGCATTTACAATTTCAGCCACAAGAGAGTGTTATAGATGGATAATGAGATAATTGGCTC
>VYZP01056553.1:2702-42416 GCA_013400635.1 Hypocryptadius cinnamomeus
ACAGAAAGAACAAATTCAGGTGTCAGGGATGGTTTTGCACATCTAGAGTTCAATCCTGCTCAACAAGATATCATGCTAAGCTGTACATTACAAAAAGCTGCCCTCGACAAAAGCTTTCTCCTCTGGCATTTGAAGACACAGCATAAGTTAATACAGATTCTGACACACTTGCTTCAAGACTGCCCATGAGCCTCTCAGCT
The DNA here is from genome assembly GCA_013400635.1 of Hypocryptadius cinnamomeus. Lineage (NCBI taxonomy): Eukaryota > Metazoa > Chordata > Aves > Passeriformes > Zosteropidae > Hypocryptadius > Hypocryptadius cinnamomeus. The sequence goes on from VYZP01056553.1 coordinate 2,903, forward strand.
ATGGAGAGAGGCAGGCCAGCTGAGATTCACTTGCAGAATGGAGCCCCCCAGCTGCAGCAGGGGATGTGGAAAGACTCCATGACAATCAACAGACCTGCAAGGCAGCTGCATTCACCGAGACTTAATTCATCCCTTTTGGAGGAGAGTCTCAAAATATTCCTCATATCCCAGGAGTACCAAATCAAAGAGTCATTTCCTGTTCTGGTATCAGTCTACTTTCTCCTTTGTTTTAAATACAAATATAAGCCTTGAGACCTGTAGTTCCTGGAAAATATTGTCTTTCGTTGAAACGAATGTACATCCACAGAGCCTCTCTCCAGTTCTTATAAATCTTTTTTCCCAAAGGAACACTTGCTCTGCTTGAAATATCTTAACTTTAAAAATGCTAGGCAGTATGGATAACCAAAAAAATTGTTAACAGACATCTGCTAATTCAGAAGAGGAAACTTCCTTAATTTTGGGGGGCTTTTATTTTGGATGATACATACATATCACTTAATGTTTGAATAATTTTCAGGCAAACAGGGTTCTCTGGGGCTTGGCTCTTCATTTTCCAACCTAACATAAGGCTGCTGTTGGATTGTGCTCCATTAAATACAATGGCAGAAAGCAGGAGAGGCAACAAACACATCAGCAGCTTTTCCAAAATCTAGGTATATTCGCTTTGCTCTATTTCCCTCAGCTTTTACAAGAAATTTTAAAACTGAAAATCAAAGAAAAATAGCAAGTCTGCTATAAACTGACTGCATGTTTTATATGTTTTCCATTATTCCCCGCTATTTACTTTGCCTTTGCTATAAGAGAATCCTGCATATTGACTGAGATCAGACCAGTGGGGCTGTACCTGCTTGGATTACCTCCTTTCTCCTCCCAAATAGACTCGTGGTAGTAAAAGGTCTGTTTATTGGTTGATTTTGTTGTTTTTTTTTTTTTAACTGTATTACTCTGATGGCCAGACTCTCTCTTCACATTGATGGGAGAAAACTTAAATCACCTCAGAACTTCCTGAACCAAGTTTTCATGGTATTGAAGAACTGAATATGTTCAATTGTATATTGAAGAACATACCCAATATACAAGTGCATATAAAACATATGGACAGGCAAGAAGATAAGCAGTAAGTTTCTTTTTTTTCTTTTTGAGTAAACAACCACGTGTAAAGCAAGGTTGTGTGAGCACTCAACAAGCTCCTAAAGCCAATTTGAAATCCCTCAGATTGCTACAACCTGAAAGAAAATAATGTTCCTTGGAGAGAGAGACCACCAAGAGAATCATGGCAAGCAGTGCAACATCCCACTGGCACACAGAATCAACACCACCACGTGTCAAATACCATTACTGTAGCAGTGCAGCAGCCTCACCCAGGACCCTGTAGCAGAGACCAAGCCTCAGCTCTGTTGGGAAAATTTTCTGAGGGGACACCCAGTGAATCTGATCAGCCAGCCAGTCTGTACTAAAAGCACCAAAACTGTTTCCAGTATGAAATAAAGAAAAAACAGATCTGCACCTCAAACTGGCTGACGTGGGGCAAAAGGGGAACATTGGTTACTTAACCCAGCATTGGTGTGAAAACACAAGGACTTCAAATTGAAAATCTGACTGGTCTTTCATATTAAAAAAAAATCCAACAACAAAAAAACCCCACCAAACTCTACCTAGTCAGTAGAAATTTTAATTTGACTTATTAAAACATGGATGGGATATAAACACTGTATACCACAAAGAAACATAACCAGCACTTGAAATCAGCAGCTAAGCCTGTAATGGAAATTCCAATGATCTTGCCCAGACCTCATGACAATTCTGTTCATTTAGTTCTTCTAGGAAACTATAAAGTTACAAGGGGAAAGAAAAAAGCCAGAGTGCATATCACACCCTGTGATGCACTGTCAGGTAGTCTTCCAAATGTCACAACAACCAACTCCATGACAGGTAATAGAAGTTTCCAAGAAAATGTCCTGGCTAAAGCAAAAAGTCTGGCTAAAGGACCAGAAAAGGGAGTGAAATGGAAGACCTCTACACTCCTACTTTCCCCAAGAGGTTTTAAGAGCTGTTCAGGAAACTAACATGCCAGAAATGAAGAAATTGCAGCAAGCATTATACGTCTGTATCATTTTTCAATGCCTAAGCACCATCTCTAACCAGAAGTATTGTAGTCCAAGTCACAGACATCATGTAACTGTCATAATCATGCCTACACCAAACTTAAATAAAATCCACATGAAAGCAAGGATCTGTCTGCACAGCCAGTTTCAGGGTTGATGCCAAAATTTGTTAAAACTTGTATTAAAAACACAGTAAGTTGCCCATCCTCTACCTGGAAAGCATTTCTGTAAGTTGCACGAAGCCAGCATATGCCAATTCAAATGCACCCCTGTGTCTTGATTGCAGCAGATGATGTTTAAAGTAATCACCAATATTTTTAACCTAAAAAAGAAAGAAAAAGTTACTAAGCCATTTGAAATTACATACACACAATTTATTTATATATGCAAAATATTTTGCAGTTCAAAGCAACAATCCTCCCCCTGGCTGGAAGGGTCATTGGTACAAGCAAAAAGCAACTAGAAGTCCTATAATAAACACCCACTTACTTTAATGATAACAAATATTATACTCATTTTTTTAGGTAAAGGGGGTAGGTCTGTATTCTTTCCAAAAGTCCAAAAATATAAAGGACATGAAACTGGTTATTTGTCTGTGATGGCCATACTCAGATTTTAAGAGAAGAAAGGGACAACTCTGATTTTCAGGGGAAACAAATGCAGATTCCTTCTTGTTTGCCTACACTCTTGCCAAAAACCCCAAAGAAAATGCCAACTAAAGCACAACAGCAGAAAAAAAAAAACTTAAAAATATTTAAGATATGAAATTCAAAATCCAAAAATTGTACCAAAGGGAAACAAATCTACATTAGATTAGGTAATACATCTATAAATACAAATTTCTAACATTCCAGAATTCTGCATAATTGCTGTTGACCATTAGAAACAATTTTTAAATGAATGTTAGGATCTAAGCTATTTTTAAAAGCATTAAAATTGCAAATGTGATACCTAAACTTTCATTTATAGTTTATTTTCTAGAACTCTGTTACAATACAAAGTTTTAAAATCTGTTTGTAAGTTTACAGATCACACAATCTCATTCTACGAAAGACAGGCTATCTTGTTTGTTGGGGTTTTTCTTTTAATTCTCATCAACTTTTAAGGTCTAAACCAAACTTCCCACTTAATTTGTTTACAATGCATAGCACATATTTATTGCCCTTATGCAAAATTTACTTCAGGAGTCTCTCCCAAAAGTTCTTTAGTGAAAGTTTCTTTAAACCTTTTATACAAAAATATGCATAAAATCACGTCAAGTTGCTTATAAAATTCTGCTTGTTCTGTTACTTATACAATTGCTCTATTGCTCTATACTTATACAATTGTCAGACAAGTAATTAATTTGTCAGGGAAGTTAATGTCATATCTACCTTTATGGTTTTTCAACCTCCTGTTAAGTAATTTGTACCACCCAAGCAATGAGATTGCAATAATTTAATTAAAAAAAAAAAATCTGAGACCATATTTCCTGCAGCTAAAATTTACCTAATGTGAAACACACAATAACTGGAGATATTTGAGCTAAAAAAGTTATTTCTGAGTGAATTTTAAGGTAGCTTATGTAGCCATGGGATTTCATTTCAGCTTTCTAGTCCAAAAAAGAGGAGTAAGTGCCCTTTATTCACAAGGAACTGACCCACAGACAGGGCAATTCTCCAGGTGTGTAAACAAAACCAAATCAAGAAATCCATACACATGTAAATCAATTTACCAGCCTGTCCCAGCACCACGCTTATGCTTCTAGAATTCAGATGGGTTTTTGGTTTTGGTTTTTTCTTTGGTCACATAACTTCCAACTTTACTATTTATACTTCTTGCAACAGCCACGCTGGCTAGAAGCTTGCATCAAACTGAACTCACAGGCTAGGAGCAGCACTACCATAACTCAGTTCCTGGTCAGAAATTTAGAATATAAGAGGTGAATGTTACTAATTCAACAATCAACAATGTACAGGGCCACACTTGCTCCTGAAGGCAAGAATCTGGGTATTCAAGATATAAATTCTCTCCAAGATGTTCCAAAAGATTAATACAGGTCATGGGAGAACTCAGTCTTTACTTCTGCTGCCTGTTTCTTTTCACTGTGGCACACAGCTCTGGCAAGCTTATCCTAAAATTGTCTTAAAACTTCCCAGGTGAGATAAATAGGAGTTTGAGGAAGAACTAAATGTTCCTCCAGACTTGAAGCACTCGTGATTTGCACATCGTATGACAAAAAAACCCACAGAATCTTTATTAGGTGTGGCTCTGGTGGTTACATGACACTATTTATATTGATTGCCTTAACAGGCACAGTTCTGAGCCTGCCATCTCTGGACTTTTAGGATCAGATGGAAAAAGAAAAGTATGCATTTGAATAGAGAGATTCCTCCAGCATTCGAATAGAGATTGCTCCAGCTGTACTCTGCACTTCCTATGTCCATTATTTCTAAAAGCAAGGCCACCATGTAAAATAGCTGATGCTTTGAAGACTGCCACATAAACACAATCTCCTACTCAAACAACAAGAAGAGTCCAAATCTGATGTTGTCCCAACTTCCTACAAACGACAATAAAGTATCATGCAGGAGCTGCCTCCCTGCCAACCTCTCCCCCTAGGCACACAGCACCACAGGCAGCATGACTGCTGCAAAGAGTAGCCCCCCAGCATGACACTGCCTGCCCAGAAGCAGTTCTGTTGTGCCATTTCCTAATGCACAACAGCACTGTAGGACACTGTACTTCCCTCTGCATGCTCCATTAAAAAGCAGGTACAATCAATTAGAAGACTGTGAGCAAACTCAACACTCCCTGTGATCTTTTGGGTAAGTTATGAGAGCATTGATCTCCTAAGGCACAATTCAACACAGTTACTGACCTAGATGGAGTGGAACATGGTACCACAAGAGGAAGGTTTGCAACAGCATGGCACACGCTGGCCAAGAGTTGCTACCAGATTGTTCTCAATGATTACTTAGCCTAGTTCAAGGCAAGTTGATCAAGGTTTCTCTCAAAGTTTTCCTTCTCTGTATTCTTAAATCTCTTCCAATAGTTCCAAAATGAAGAAAAATAATAGGCAACTTGAAAGAGAAGTTCTACATGCATAAGGCAACAAATTCCAATTTGCTTATTTGTCAACACTGAAAAGTGTTTAATAAGTCTGAAGCCCCAGCAGTTATGGCATTGACATTTTCTGTAATTTCTCATGAAACGCTCCTTTTTTTTATACAAAACACAGTAATGACCCAAAGTTACAAAAAGTACAAAGAAAATGCCTGCAGTTTTCTTTGGATATTTCCTTGCAAGCCTAAGGAAAATCAGGATTTCAAACTGCCTTCTCATCCATTAGCATTCTTCTTCTGTTTTACAGGAATACATCTGAAGCATTAACAAGCTGAAGAGGTATCAATAGGAAAATAAAGTATCTTTATAGAATCACAGAAAATCCCGAGCTGGAAGGGACCTACAAGGATCACGGACATCCAGCCCCTTCCTTAATAATGTATTATTTCTGAAAGAGCACCTATTAGTGTCTGCTTTCCAAAACAGAGATGCTGCAGTTAGAACAGACTCATTCTAAAACACCAATTCCTCTGTGACTTGGTGCAGATTAAGGAACATAATGGTGGAATTGCATATCTGTTCTCTCATCTGCCCTCCAGACCCCAGCAACAACACAAGCACAGCTGTTAACCAGATGAAAACATGAGGATTGGAGACAATGCAAGAATAAAGATACCAACACTATTTCCATGGCACCCCAACATCAGATAAGAAATAAAATCTGGAGTACATAATACTATGTTTTATTTTAAAATGTAAAGTTCCAACACCTAAGGAAAAACTACGTAACTGTTTTCTGTTGGAAAGAAAAATAGGTTAAAAAGTACTTGGTCTTTCATATTCCAGTCTTCTATGCAAACTGGTTTTGTTGAAACCTTTTGTAAATGAAAAGGTCATCAATTAAAACAGAAATTTAATAAACACAAAATATTTCCCAAATAAATGCCTGTGGTAATCTAATTTCTTGTAAACATTGAACTCAACGTTCTGCAAGAGACCCAGATGGCATATTAACATTTCTGATTCTCATACTAAAAAAATAAGAGGAAAAAGATACAGTCACATTACATACAAATTATTTATAACAATGAATAGGAGAAAGACAAGGACTAGTCAGCATGTTTGAGTTTCAGAACTCTTGACTCTGATGCTAATTAAGGAAGAGTTTTAAGCAGAATCCAAATATTTAGAGTGCAAAATGAGACAAAAGAGACTTTGAATAGGAAGTCAGTTTAGAAGATTTTTAGCAATTCGATTAGTGACTAACATATCCTGAGAGAGAGACAACAGGGAGGGTGGCAGGCAGGCACTTGTATCCCTAAACACATCACACATCTCATAAATAACCCAATACAATTAGAATGGATGAATTTTTTAGAAATGTATAATAACTTCTTCATTTATCTGTTTTTACAGATATCACTGGATCAAAACAGGACTGATAACCAAGTACAATCAAGAAAACTCTTACACCATGGCAATTAAAAGAAATTTAAAATGCACTTTTCCCAAACAGAACACAGACAAAAGGAAAAAAAAATTCTGAAAACTGCCTTTGCCTCACTACCACCCAAGAAGAAATTGCAGATTTTATTATGAAAATTATTTCCCTACCTGTTCTACAGTAATCAAACCCTCTGAAGGTTCAGATGTAGTCTGTGAAGGCAAAAGTTTACACAGTGTCCCTAAGAGCAGAGATACTTCCTTCATGCTTCTCCAGCAACATACAAGAACCATCTGAGCTGTGACATCACACACTTGCCTGTCTTTGCCTTAAAAACAAAAAGACAACAAATGCAATAGTGTAACTCAAGGTTCTCAGATGCAGGTGTGTAATTTAAACTTCATTTAGCCTTACAAAACACAATTAACTATGAAAAAATTTCTAAACTTGCCTGCCTAAAAGATAATCTTGTTGACCCTAATTGCCTGCTCAACCGTTGCTTTACTTCCTCGCATTTGGAAAAAGCAGTAGTATGAACATTTTACCAGAGAAGTGCTGTCTTAAAGACGAGAGATCTTGCGGTTACAATTCCTATTTACTCGCACAGCGAGCCACAGAACCAGGCGCACCTTCGTAAGCAGGCGCTCACCCCCATCCATCGGAAGGAGGAAGCGTTTGTGACGCGCCGCCGCCACCTGGTGGCCACTGCGGCACTTGCACGTGTTTACCCTTTCTCCTCGTGAAAGGAAACATGAGGCCCCAAACATCCCGAACATACGAAAAAGCAACCGGGGAAAGGAAGTTCAAAAACTTGCATAAACTATTAAATTTTAAAATGTACGGATATTCTATAAATTTATTCTGGCCTACACTAAAGATGCCAAAGTTTATAATTTCTTTATCATTGTAAAGTTCAGTTTCATTGCTGCTATTCATTAAAACAGACAAATACTACCTAACATCTTAGCACTAGAATCTTTCAAGCTGAAGTTTCTGTTTATGTAATTTCATGCAACAAGTTGTTGAACATTATCTCCACTAGCCTCGTGTGCACTAGAGAGGAAAATCACAGTAACACTTCTCAACAAGAAACACATTAGAATCACTGATTGATAGAAAAGGTGTTCAAGATTACCTGGCCAGTGCAGTTAAGGCAACAGAGCCTAGGCCAATATCAAAATAACTGATTTTCACTTGTGTCTTAAGAGAGATTAACCACAATCTTCCAGAAGCACAGGGAATTAGTCTTTAAAGCCATGTCCATGGATAACTAGTTTCTGACAGGTAAGAACTAAAACATTACACAAGCAAACATTTTCCAACAGATCATCCACATAAAATTACTTCTCTATAAAAAATACCTTGATTTAATTATTTATATAGCCTTGGATTTACCTCTCATTTCCATGCAAATATTTTTCGTTGGCCTCTGGTCAGCCAGCTTTTCAGATCCTTCTTTGCAGTGTTCTTTCAGAATTTTTGCTTGCATAAAATAATCGTTTGTGTCCTGTGGCTGTATCTCATGCAGAATCATCTGCAGGCGATCTGCACTTTCTGCACATTAAACAAGAGGGATGTTTAAGATAGTATAAAGAAATGGAAGTAGAAGACAAAACTAATGTAATTCATTTTGGGTGTATAAGTACAGAAAAAAGCTATAAGCATTGAGAAAGAAAAAACACAAGGTTCTATGTTGATTAGAACGATCAAAGAAAAATCCTGAATTTAGAGCCCCCTGTTTTGAAAGAGATGCAACAATACACTCTGCAAATGTTTGTGGGTTTTTTTAGTGAAGAAGTCAAGAAAACCTTATCAGAAATTAAAAGAGTGACCAAAAATTATAAAATAAAATGAGAAGCTGAAAGGGAGGGGTGTTCGGTCTAGTTCTGAATGACTGCAAGATAAAGAGACCTGCAGGAGCATCAGATTTGAAAATAATTATTTTGGGATTCTGTTTGGTTCTTTACCTGGATCACTGTCCATTGGAATAAGACCCTCTGGTGATGAACTCTGTACTACTGGTGATACCACAGCAGAGAGGCTGTATGACATCAGAATGAGCCTGGTCACTATTTCCTTCCATTCAGACACCAGAGTCAAGTTACTTAAGGAAAAAAGAGTCAAAATCACAACCAAAACACAACATGGATTAAAAATAATTTTGTATTTAAAATAAAGAACCAAAATTACAAACACTTCTGCAACAATATTTATGAAAACTATAAATAGGGTAGAGATTGAAAAGTCTTAAGGCTGAGATTACTACATACAAAGGAATCATCAAACACTGCAGCAGCCAGCAAGAGTTCTAAAAGCCACAGGTACCAGCTTTCCATATAAATAGTACTGCATGATTTTCTGTTCTCCTTAACAGCTCTTCCACTGCACTTAAGCACGGAGTTACAACTTTCCATTTAGTATGTTTTGCTTAAAATATGGAGTTACAACTTATTTAGTATGTTTTACTTACTTGAAGGGTAATTGCTGCAAAGCCCCATTTATACAGTGCACTCTCCCATACATGGGGAATGATGCTGCTGCTTGAAGCAGAGACTTCTTGGCTTGGAATATTTCTTCTTCAACATTCACCAACAAAAGTTTGATAACTGAAATATTTTAAAGCACAGATTTACATTGAACATTCATATATTGATTTTCTAAGAAACAAATCTGCTTCAAGAAACACAAATAAAACCTGTGTACACAACAATTCAATGGAATATGCACAGCAATTTCCTTTATTATACTTTTCCCTATTTTGTCATTGAAATATATGTTAACATTGATTTTCAGTTACCTAAACTCCAGCAATATTTGTTATAGTCAATTTAATCTGTCTCTCTGAACCAAATGGCAGCTGTGAAAAGCACAACCTACATACTATGCTCAGGGACAATCCCACAGCTCATGATGAAGTCACAAGAAGTTACCTACTCCATACTGCAAGTCAGACTTCACCCTTACAGCCACATTAATACAATGTCACTGGCCAAAATAATGAGAAAAGCCATCTTACAGAATATTCCACACCCTCAACACAAACAGGACTAGATTAAGATCTTACTAAAGAACGTGGCTTCTTAACAGCAAAATACAATATACTTAAAATCCTGTTAGAAATAAGCATCTCTTACTAAGCCTCCTACCAAAAGCCTTATTGAAAAGCAGCAAACTTACAACAAATATTAAAAAACCTTTCCCCCAAAATCTTACCTGCCAAACTGTTCTTCTCCACTGTACTCACTGATGTGTTTTCAATCATCTGGGGGTTATGCTCAAGCCATTTTCCTAAACAAATGTGCTGCAGTCCTTTGTGATATACTAAAAAGTTCAACAAATATGAAGCAGTGACACAATCGTATGGCTTGGTGCTTGTGCTAAGATCAATTGCTGCTTGGAATAGAAGATCAAGATTTTCAGAATCCTGAAAAAAAAAACAAAGCAGTAATATTGTTCATCTAGTTGTGCTTCCACATTGATTTAATTAAGCTTCTTACCACCTTGGAATCTGAGAACCTGCTTTTAGTTAAGTTTGCTGGTACGTATTTCTTAAAAAACACTTGTTTTGTGCACTGATGACCTTACACTCAAAACATGCATGTGCATGTATTTAGCAAGGATACAATTACATGGACATTGAGGAGGGGGACAGCCACTTCTAAAGCTGTATTCAATTACACTGCACCTCACAGGAAATTTTTTTTTTCAAGTTAATGTGTTTTATCTGCTAATGGACATTAAAGAGAAGTACAGTTTACTTGGCAGCAGTATTTGTTCATCTGTACTAATGAATTTTAAAATAAATTTTCATCAAGTTATTACAGATAAATCAGTATCAATTCAAAGGGCAAAATTTGTGAGAAATCAAAAAAACAACCAGATCACGAAACCTACGATAATCAAAAAGGAAAGAAAACAGGGAGCTGAATTTTCTAAAAGTACAAGAGTAACCAAGTCAAAATGCCTCAATCATTTACAAAGAGAAGTCACAGCTAAGCCAAGGACTTGCATTAACTATTTCTCTGATAGTTCACAGTCATACCCAATGAACTTCCCAAACTCCTTCATCCATTAGTGAAACAAGCCTCCTCAGGTAAGGGCAAAAGCTGTATAAAAATATACAGAAGGTGTTATTGATGAACACTACTGCAGGCAACTTGGACTGGCTTCTAAGGTTCGGGATTCCTGCTCTGTACCCAACACAAGCACCTGGTATACTACAGAGCATCCATCTTCTACAAAATTACTCCCTCTAAATTCTTCAAGTTCATACCTGCAAATTCAATGCAACATCACGTAGTTTCATCAGAAGTCTAAATGCCAGAATTTTTACTTCCTCAAAAGTACTGGCAAAACACTGGATCAGAGTTTGGACACGAGCAGAATCAATCTCCTGATCCAGATGGAAAACTTGTGCCTGGCCTGTTCAAAGAAATTAATGCCTTAGATAGTTGTGCTGTAACTCTTTCCAGAATAAGCACTCTCTTCACATTCTCCTTTGCTATACTAAAAGAAGCATTACATTTTAGCCAAATTATTATTTTAATATTATTTCTCTTAATAGGTTTTAAAATATCATATTTAACATTGTTAGGAATAAAAAAGGCTTACCTTACTTAAAAAATTACTCTTAGTAATAAAGAAAATAACTTATTGCCAAAAACATAATCCCATTTACTCCCTTTAAATTTAGCATTAAAAAAATCGTTATTTAGTTTTGCTTAAAAACTCTTTTCCTGTAAGTATATAATATTAGAAAATAATTCCTTTGAAAAAAGAGGTTGAAAGCTTCAGTGTGTTTTGGCGCTTGGTGTTTTGAGTTATTTTGTCACAGGAATAATTCCTTAAAATGTAAGCCATTACAATTTATTTTGGTTTTAATTTAGATATAAATGAGTTGGGAATTCTGGAGACTTGACATAATGCTGTAAAGAAGGCAGAAATTTTAGGATGTAAACAATTACACCATAATACAGCACAGAACACAACAGCTGAATTGCCTTTATAGAAGTCATGTCTAATTTATAAAATCCTCAACTGCTATTATAAACAACTGAGGATAACTCTCTATTTTTTAAAAAAAGCAGTAATAATATACTATATACATAACATTAATGTGTTCATTTATCAAGGGGTTTTGAGAAATTATTTAGCAAGATGGCAATTTTATTCCCTCTCAAAATCAACTTTAATATTAGATAACCAATTTCTTTAAAGAAAAGGTTACAATTTAGAACTGAAACACATTTTTATGTTGACCATGTGATCCAGAGACAAGATTTAGCAAGAATATCAGTACTCCAAAGCTCTAAATACTTATTGAATTAAGATTGCCATAAAATCATTAAGAAAATTTTAAATAACACCAGCACATCATCATTAACTGGACAATAAAACTGGTTTTTATTTAGCATAGTACCATGAGGACATGCAATATTTTTCAATCAGAGTTTTTGTGAATTCAGCATTTTGAGCTATCAAGATATATGTGCAGGAGAAAGGAGTGAAGTTACCAAATACATTGACACTTGTCCAGAAGTTTTCCTCATAATAAAAAAAAAACCTTCCGAAAAAACAGGCTATGCAAGAAAATCCAAATTTACAGAAGATATGCAACAGGCAATTATTAGCATTTACTTCAATATTCCTTTTTCCAAAAAAATTTACTATGCTCCCTTGAGGTAAAACATAGGCAATCCAGGAAATGCCACAGAAATAAAGGACTAAGGATACCCTTTTACTTTGATAGAAACTGACTAGCCAGTATAAAAGACACTTCTTCAATACCTCCCATTCCTACAGTCTATTAAGAGTCTATAAATTAGACTTCTCACCTTTTGGAACAGAAAATATTTCTGCTATTGATTCCAAAATACTTAGTGCACAAAACCTGGTTGGGTGTGATGAACCAGGAAACAATACCTCAAAAAGTCTGGCACATACAGATGACATGAAATCCTGTGGGGAAAAAAAAAAAAGATCACAAGAAAAAAATTAAGATCATGTACTTGCTTCCCAAAAAACAAAAGCCTAAGTAACTGAACTCAGGACATTCTGCTTTACCCCAAAAATTATGACCTTACAGTTAATCTTGGAAAAACAGGAGGCCAACATTCACAGTACAGTTTCTTGTTCCTTAGAGAACAGAGAAGGCTGGACAATCATTTGGATTTTTAAATACAACAGTTTCCTTTCCCCAGGCCCACAAAAAGACACCCATTGTATCTAATCCTGAAAATTAGCTGACCAAGAAAAGCAGAACTCAAGGAACAGATTGACACAAAGATACTGATGATGTGAGCCTTTAAATAGGATAAAAAGGACAAATACAAAAGAAGTCTTCATGCTAAAGCTCTTGTCATTCATTCTCTCACTCACTGATTACTCTGGAGACCTTGAAAAAGACTGAAGCTCAAGTGATCTCTATTTTTAAAGTCCAAGTCACACACATCATTTAAAGCTCACTATTAAATGGCCAACAGATGACAGGACATTTACCAATGTTACATCACCCAATTTTTTTTTTTTTTTGGATTGAGGGTACATTCTCAGCCATTCCTCACTTAATGCTGTTTTAATGCACATCACAGAGCAATCCCTCATAAAAAAACCTTTATTGGTTTCAAACAAAATTTACCTTAAAGAGACCCTCCAAACACTAACAGGCATTCAGTTCATCAACAACAGCATATTTAGTCAAAATAAACTTGCACAAGTGCATCAGAGTGGACAAGCTCCCCAGCAGTGTTTGGCTTTACAGGTTTTTTCCCTTTGCACTGCACTATTGCCTAACACACACACACACACACAGAGTGCCTAACTTACCCAGTGGTGTTCAGGAACAATGAACTCTCAGAAATGCTATCCCACCTCTATTACCTGCATCTCTAGTAGTCTACTTACTTTGTATTGCTGCAAAATCCTCAAAGGAGGCATTTCAGTTGACTTCTCAACTAAATCTTGCTTGGTTTTATTTTGCTCCAATTTATAAAGCACTTGAGAACTTTCTTGTATCCTGCAAAATAACTTAAAACGAAAGAAAACATAGGTGAGACAAGAATCATTGACAGTGAAGTAAGGGAAAGGCAGATTTTCAGCTTATTTTCCAAATCACACTGCTTGTAATTTTTAGGAAGTTGGCATACAGCATAACACAGAACAGATCCTTCCCTCTCCATTCCACACCCAATTTTTTCTTCCCACCTCTCTTGTGACCAATTTTTTCTCTCCTCCCTCTACACCTCCAAAATCCTCTTCCATCTCCCTCCTTAAATTCATGCCAAGCCTTCTCCTCCTGCCTCATTTTCTGTGCAACTGTATTCATCTATAAAAAAACTCAATGCAGATAATTTCTAGAGCCTCAGTGTCTTTTAGAGTTTGACTCACTTCAGAAGTGCTTCCTCCACCTCTTTTACTACCTATAAGTAATATTTCCTTTCTTATCACACTCCCATCTAGCACGACTTTTCCATCTCATGCTCCTCAGTCTGCACCAGGTGAGAAAGGAAAGAGATAGGATTTCTCTTTTGGTTTTGCCAAATTGACTCCCTCATTTTTCTCCCTTCTCAAATTAATTATTTTCTCCTTCCACACTGCCTTCTTTTGCTATAAACATCTTCCAAGATGTTCTTTATATGTACATGGTTCCTCATTTTATCCCCATCCTTCTACCATGAGCTACATGTGACCTTGGCAACTTCCACCAGACAGAGAGACTCATTCCCTGCAGACTGTAAAGGCACAGCTACATCATAGTGAATATTCTTCTGCTTTGTTTTTCAGGTCAGGCTTCTGAGGGTGATGAAGTGACTCAATTTGCCTGAGGTGTGACCTTGTAAGCACAACTTTAGGCTCCAGCAAAGGCAACACAAGGTTCACTGCTGACTCCAGGGCACACTGCTTTGCTATTGGCAAAGTGTGCAGGTGCTGGCAGGTCAAGCAACACTCACCACCACCCATTAAGTTACCCTGCCTTTGCCACTTAGTATTTTGTTTAAACCATCCTTGCCTGTGATGACTTAACACCATTCAGTTGGGTAATACATAAAGCATACTCCTGGTCTTAGAGCTTCTACTCTTTCCAATGAGCACCTTCATAACATACTCATTATTTCTTTTTAAATGGTGTTACAACTAACATAAGAAGCACGTTAGACATTGCTCACAGTTTGAAATTACCTTTCTCAGCAGAGAAACGATCTGTTGCCTTACGGAAGGAGATTGGTTATTCAAGTTGTACATCATAAAAAATTGAATTAGTTGCATTTCTTCCAGAGACACAATTTCTGTAGTACGATGGGTTTCACAGAGTAAACCTAAAGCATCAATGCAAACCTGAAAGATATTTAAAAGTTCACCACAGAAGAGTTACTGACACTTATGATGACACCGTTGTTCTAATACAACACTAACACAGTAATCAGGATCAAAGCAATTATTCTAATTTAAAGGATACTTTACCTGTCTGTGCTGATGAACTAGACCCTGTTTTATACACTCAGTGGATACAAGACCACTGCTCATGATATTTGAAAGTTCCAGATGTCCGTGGGCCCTGGCTGTTCTCAAGCATGCCATTAATGCTCCAAGAGCTCCTCTAGTACTGCAAGAACCTGAAGAAAATGAAAAACAGTAATAATTACTGTTTGATTAATACAAGCAATGTACTATTTGCAGTGTTCATCAGAAACTCCCAATACTTTCAACACATGACCCACCCCCTTTTATTTCTACTCCATCAATCCCAAAAGATAGTGCTGCTATAGATTAAGCTAGTTCTAAATCCTAAAAAGCGTCATCTCAAATGTGTCATATGACAAAAGACCTTATTTTAGAGTCCATTATTTTAGAGTCACACTAAATTACTTCTAAACAAGAGAATCATAAATCTTGTATCCACATATTTATAAGAAAAAACTATCTGTTACTGGACACACCTGTGTAAGAAATAAAAAAAAAGTAGTAGTAGAAAATACAGAAATCTAACAAACCCTGGTAAAGAGAACCATAAGGCACCCACAGGATTTTGCTCATGGCACAGAGACACACTTATAATTATTATGACTTTCACCTTGAAATACTAATAGTAATAATAAGTAACTGGAATGTTTCTCCCAAATTAATTCTAACAATAATAATAGACCAGAAATCACATGGTTAAGATTTTTAAAATCCAATCATAATTACAAATACAAAGTTTATTTTCTTACCCAGATTAGCATCTGCAGAGGCCTGAAGAATTCTTATCATGTAGCTCAGACTGTCAGGGTTACATTTGAGCAATTTTGGTAAATAGTAATCTATTATATAAGTAGTTTGGTCATGGTTCCCTTCACACAGTATTACCAGAAGAGGAGAAACCCAGATGTTGTGCCACTGGTCAATCCAGGTGCCTTCCTGAAAACCTGAAGTAAAATGGGCCTTGTGATTTGTAAACATGGTTTCCAGAAGATCACTAGCGTAAGGTGCAAGGGACTGATCACTCATCACATCCAGGATTTGCACTGGAATTGTTCTGTCCAACTGCAGTATATTTTCAGTGCCCACACATTCCACCAGACAGCCAAGAGAAGCATATTTCCCTTTTACATGCCAATCCAAGTTCAGTAAATGCTTTATCAACCTTGCAAAGAATGGGTCTGATTTTCCATTGGATCCAGCAATGGTGGTTTGGTGTATCTGAAGAAGATTCTTGAAAATCAATTTGGTTTGGTGTCTGATGGCATCCAGAGGGTGGTCCCAGTGTGTATAAATGTACTCCAGAAGCTTCCCAATTATATCGGAGTTCCCATTAAGTTTGATTTTTAGATTTGGAGAGCCTGAAACAAGGGCAGCCAGTGCTGAATTAGTCCAAATAGCAAGGATTCTAGACAAAGATGTTGCCACACTGGATTCTTTCAACCTTTTAAAAAGAACAAACACCAAAAAAATTCATTACATTCATTTATCAATATTTTTTAAAAAATAAATTTTGTATTTCAGAATAGCTATTCATCACATTCATTTACCTTACATGAAAACAGATTAGGAGACTCAACCCATTCATGGAGGAAAAGGAAGGAACATAGAAGTGAGCAACTGGATATTGCCAAGTACATGCTTAGTTACCTGATGTGCTATTAAGTGGCTGCAGCTAAACTCCCTAACAATGGGGAAAAGAAACCATACAAGCCCCACAACAATAAAACAAAAAAAATTACTATGCACCTGCTAATATTTGAGCACCACTATGCTGTTGCATGCTTCTTGAAAATGTAAGGAAAAATTTTCATTGCCATATAAAACCATCAGAACTGAGTATCCTATGTGCAAAAACAAGATCACAAAACTGATCTCCAAGGCACGATCAAAGGTTGAACTGAACACATATTTTAATCTCCAATCCAATAGTGCTGGTGGGCCCTTAGATGCAAGCAGCCAGAAAAAAACCAACTAAAACTCATATTACTTCAAGTATTCCACTCACTGGCACACTGCTTTCCTCTGAACTTTCAGAAGGAGAGGACGTGATGTCCTGAAACGGAAGTTTATATGTCTACATAAGAACTGATACTGACACACCTTACCATAAGGGAATTGATAAATTTATCCCATTCATGTTAGAAAACAAAATTTTTAGGAATTTTGTTAGGAACAAAAAAAAAATTTTGTTAGGAAACAAAATTGTAGCATGCAAGAAAAGAACTGAAACTTGGAATTATATATGCAACATAGTAATATTTTTCAAATTTACAGAGTTTTTATGAATATCTTAAAAAGATTGCACAATTTGTGACAAAACCTAGTACCATTACACTGAAAACATCAGAGATATTCCACCAGGACCACAGGAGTCATGCAAAAATACAATTAGAAAGATAAAACCTCTTCTCCCAAACGTGAAACAACACAGATTAGAACACAAACTTACTCTGAACTCAAAGACAATAAGACTGATGCAATATCTAATAATAGTTTCTCTCCATTTTCACCCATGCTGCCATTTTTCCAATCCAGCATAGCCAGTGCTCCATGGCAAAGGAAGAGCAGGACCGAGTCCGGGAGTTCTGCCGTGCACAGAACCCCACAGTTCCTCACGAACCACGCTGGCACACCTGAGTGTTCCGCTGTCCCAAGGAGCAAGTCACTGATCTGGAACACCAAAATACAACCATTACAGCACCTCAGCACAGCAGAAAACCTGCTTTGTGCATAGCTTAGAAGATCTGAAGAGATTCCTTGTAAATAATGTTTGTCAAATTCCAAACCCAAGTCTTATTACTTCATATAGCAAGGAGAGAAGAAAGGATTATACTCCAGCTAAGGACTGATAGAGACGCTGGCAAGCCCTGATACCTGCATCAGCAAAGCCTCCAGACAACACTGATAGTACAGGGTAACAATACCATGATAATGCACAGTCTTCAGCCAAGAAATACACTTACCAATGAAGGTAATTCCTCAACTGGTTCATACATAGCTCTGGTGAAGAGAATAACAGCCAGTCCTGAGGTAGTCTGAACAGTCTGCAGGAGCGTTGCTGCACAGCAGAGATATTGTACATTAGAATGCAGCAAGCACTGTGTGCTAGAACTACGTAGCAAAATCATAAAATATGGCATTGAATTTTCACAGACTACTTGTAGTTCGTTGTATCATCATAAATCTGTAAATATTGATAACTTTATCCTCCAGTGTAATAAGAAACTGCTAATATCTTTAGCAGAAGAAAACACAGGACTGCCCACTAAAGCAGGGAGGGCTGTGGCAGAGATTACTGACATGTGTTAAATTCTACTACATAAAAACATCTGTATGAGAAGGAAACACTATCAGTTATGGTGTGCCCATACATAGTTCTGACAGCATATTTCATAGAGGTGTAGATATTTCTGGTAGACACAGAAATTTGGTGACTCTCAAAAGCATTTCTGTTAGTTTTTGAATTATTAATAACAGCATTAATCTTGATATTTGTCGTGAGACAAGTTAAACTGTACACTCTACAACTGCAATCTACAAATCATAGCTCACGAAAAAAACAACTAATGCTCCCACTCCCATTAATCTCAGTAGCTCAATTTCCATGCAAGCTAAACTAAGTTTTTATACATACAGGTTGTTTACCACAAAGACAACAAGTTAATAAAAATATTAGGGTTTGAACGTTACTAAACTTACCATCCATTAGGAAATTTGTGCAACTTTTCAGTAAACTACACATACTTTGCCAAACAGAAGATTCACTGTGTTTCCAAAGACTTCCCTGGATACTTTCTTGCAATTTCTGTATAAGCATCATTGAAACTTTAATGGCTATAAGTAAATCGTGCATCAGCTGAGTCTGAACAATACGATTTCCATGATTCTTTCTGTGGGAAAAAAAAGAGACAAGCAAGCACACAAAATGCAAATTAAAATCATTCTTCACCATCCCCAGAAAACCACATTCTGCCAAGTTCAAATAGAATTAATGGTAAAAATTAATGCATTGCTTGAGTTGATCAAATACATAACTACAGGAAAACAAGGAGCAGACTCAAGGGTGGTTTGTTAAAATGAAGCTAACAAACAAAAATTACAAGTTCCGCTACATCTTCTGCCAGTTCCTGTGACAAACTTTCATTCATGTGATTCTGCCTGAGCAGAGCTGAACTTTTCCAGAAACTTTCCAAAAAGGCCAACAAAATGCAGTGCTACTCTTTTCTAATTTTTCAAGTAGTTCCTCCATGTATGAAGGACATTTCTACAATTTGACTTTCTTCTGACATGAAGGCAGAAAATATTGAAACTTTCAGTGCACAAAACACTTCATTAAGTGCCCTTCTCCTCTCAGTTCAGAATGAGAGACCACAATGAAGCCACCTCACTTAATGAAATGCTGGAAAATGTCAAATATATCAATACTGAATTAAACACTCATGGAACATGAAAGAGTTTTACTCTACCTGAATTTTACATCAATTAATTACACTCTTTAGCCACACTTCAGATAGCAAAACCTTAACTCAAAGGCCTCCCTTAGTATTAGCTCTAACAGTATCAGTGCCTTACCTCTCTTATATTATCATATTGCCACAAAAGAAAACAATCAGTTTTTATTTAAAATCTGCATCAATGTAAAATGATATTTCTATCTTTCATCAATATATGGCTACCAAAGCGATATTTTAAACCTAACCAAATTATCTTGCAATAGTGAAATAAAACCAGATAAAATAGAGCTTCTATTGAATTCACTTGCCTGTTTTCCTCCTGTATGTCAAGCAGCAACTTCTGCAGAAACTGAAGAACTAGTGAAAATAATTATGGTATAAATTTACTTACAAGAGAAACAGAACAGAAAATTTCAAGCAAAGCAATCACACATACATCTCAATACATCACACACACCCAGCTACAATGAATAGTTAGCCATACAGTGGTGATTCTTCCATTCCACCAACAAATTAAACTGGTATTTCAGTACAGACAAACACAAGCAATGCTAAAACAAAATCTCAAACTGTTTTGCAACAACCTGCTACAAAACAAGTTTCCAACCCATATGGCCTAATCCTGTGAGATACTGACTCTCCCTACCACAACTGCTCACTGGTACTCAGATTTGCATCAGGGTTGCCCAGTAAAGCAAAACTGACCCCTGGAAATTAAAGGTGTACATCAGTCTTGTCTTTCACAAAAAAGTACCATGTAAGGATACTAGTTTATTGAAAATTAACCAGGAGGAAGTCAGATCTGATAGATCTTCATGCCTGCTTCATGTCACTTCTCCAGACACATCCCTCCCCCAGTAACCTGCAGTGAAGCATATTTTACTATAAATGTGACTTTACCTTCTTCAAACAGGTTCTTAATACAGGCTCTACCTAGAGGAAAGAAAATACAGTTTAAGTACTGAGTATTGGCCAGCACTATCTATTTTACATAACTGCAAACATCACTATCAGGTGTGGCACCAGCGCTGAGCAAGTTTAACCAGAAGAACATTTGATGTCACTGTACCTAAGCTGAAGTCCTCCATACAGGAAACAAGGTTGTCCAGCACTTTTCTGTACAAATACACATCTGTGGTTTTCAGCTCTTCCCGAAGGCAGCACACAAAGCTTTGCACAGCTGGCACCATCAAATGTCCAGGAAGACCGTTCAGTGAGCTGCAACATGAAGAAACAGCACATTTAGTTTGGTTTTCCTTAGGTGTTGTAACATCCACTCCACCAAAATCCATGTCAGCTAGAACTCCAATACACAAATGTTTATTCCTGCATGAAAACATCATCTGTTATAAACTTAACACGTACATTCTCAGATTGCAGCTAGAAAACCTGTCAGAGGTGTGCACAGCTTTGGGGTGGCTGTAACCAAATCCAGGAGGGAAGCCCTGCATCTCAGCAGGACAGTAAATGTTTTCAGACAAAGAAAGGAAGGCAGCTCAGCACCAGATCTTAAAAAATGCTGAGGCTATTAAAAAAAAAAATCACTAAAGAAATACAGCAATAATTGTGCAATAGAAAAAAAAAATTGCAATAAAAATAGGCACAAGAAACCACAATTTAGTTAGGATTCCTTTGAACCATCTTCTCTTGATAAAGCAGAGGTTTAAATTTCTATTCTAACACTGGATTTTGAAGTTCAAACTGCTAATTACACACTATGTTGTCTTTCCAATAATGAAATAGGCCAAAACAATGCTTCACTTTGAAATTATTTATAATTAAAGATTTTTAACTTAGAAAGAAAAACAGTACATATGCACATATTAAGCACTGCAAATTTTCAGTAATTAAGTTACAGCAATTTATAGCGAATGACAAAT
Source organism: Hypocryptadius cinnamomeus (assembly GCA_013400635.1). Classification (NCBI taxonomy): domain Eukaryota; kingdom Metazoa; phylum Chordata; class Aves; order Passeriformes; family Zosteropidae; genus Hypocryptadius; species Hypocryptadius cinnamomeus. The sequence continues at coordinate 24,291 of VYZP01056553.1, forward strand.
TACTGACTTAGAGATAAGGAAAACAAAAAAAAATAAAGGCTAACTACTGAATCTTTTACCTTGCTAATACTTTCTTCAAAGGATTCTTCACACCCAAGGAAAAATACATCTCTCCCAAAACATCCAAACAAGCTTTAACCATGGGATCACCTGCAGAGTTCTGATCCATCTGCTTCACCAGTGGCATAATCTGTAACCAAAAGAACACACGATGAACAAAAAACTCTGGATACATAATTTTTAACAGTAGCAGACTTCCCTCCCATCCAAGCATATGGCACAAAACTGTCTCCTCTTCACCATTTCCCCTTGAGTTTCAAGTTCAAATAATGTTCCAAGAACAAAAACCAAAAAAAATCCCCACAAAATAGTAAACTTGGTGTCATTTGCCTTCCACCATCTTCAGTAACTGTGGCCCTTGCTAATTAAGTACTAGAACTACAGTTCTACCTGATGCATGTGCAGCTGTTTTTTCTATTTTTCCAGGAAGGTACAAAACATTAGAAGTTTATTTTAGAGGTGTATTAACAGCGCACAGGACACACTCTCAGTTACCAAAAGCCACACTAAACAACAGTGAAACTGTACCTGTTTAATACACTGGATCTGCTGGATGCCATTTCTCAGCTCTGCACAGTGCAGAAGCAGAGATGCCAGATTTTGCTCTTCAGCCCTTGAAAACCCTACATTTGGAAGAAGAGGATCTTTTTATAAAGCAATTACAATAAGCAGTATAAATAACACATAATTTATAAGAAGAAGAAATGACTGCTTGATTCTTAGGGTTTTTTCCAGTTCCAGTAAACCCACTGGTGCCAAACCCTTAAGTCACCTAACAAAACCTTAACACTTTTTTTTTTCTCCCAACAATTTTTTAAAAAAACAGTTTCACTGGAACACAATAGTAAGGGGCCTCTGGGGGCCATCTGGCCCAAGCCCACTGCTCAAATATGGTCACCTGGAGCTGGCTGCCCAGGACCATGGCCAGGTGGCTTCGGAATACCTCCAAGGCTGGGGACACCCCACCTTCCCTATTGAAACTGTGCCCGTCCTCAGACACCCTCACATTAAAAAAAAGTTTCCCCTCTCATTAAAAAAGATGTTTAGAGGGAATCTTTAGTCTTTCAGTTTGTGCCCATGCCTTCCTGTCCTATCACTATCCAGCACAGAAAAAATACTGGCTCTGCCTCCCTTATGTCCTTCCTTCAGGTATTTTTTACACATTGCTGAGATCCCCCTGAGCCTTCTCTTCACCAGGCCAAAGAGCCCCAGCTCTCTCAGCCTTTCCTCATAAGAGGGATGCTCCCTTCATCATCTCAGCCCTTAGCTGGAGTCTCTCCAACATGTCCATATTACTCTTGTACTGGGGGCAAAGAACTGGATGCAGCAATCCAGGTAGGACCCCACCAGTGTTCCTTCATAGTAACTTTAGTATACAAATCTTGTAATTACTTCATTTTGGGTTTTTTACAGTAAATATCACTGGAAGTCTGTCTCAAACAAACAAAACAAATTCCCACAATAGAAAACACCACCTCAACAGTAGCTTTAAAACAAATTAACTATACAAAACACAAAGACTGGGAAAGTGACCTCCAGAGAACCCTTCCAACCTCAATCATTCTGTGACTCTTGGAAATTCAGTGTCATCCCACATATTAAGGCTAACACATCAGATATCACTGAATTACAGGCCTGCAAGTAGAATTACAAATAGGACCTTCTACTACCTTCACACCACAGATAAAACAAAGTAAAGAGTTTTCAAATCAAAGCCACAATGTTCTAAAGGATTTTTTTGACTTTGCCAAGGTAAGAAGTCACTGTCATTACACAACAAAAACAAACCACAGCAGAGCAAACACACCTAAAACTCACAAAACAAAACCACTAGAAATAAAACATAACAAGCAAAAAACCAGATTAATTTCAGTAACTACTCGAAGGCAAGAGAAATCACACATTAGTTCAGAAAAAAACACCCTACTTACTCTGAAGTTTTTCAAGCTGATGATGGTCAAGAAAGAATGCATCCACCTGAATTTCCTTCTTCTTCTTTAAAACCATTTTAGCTGATTTAGAAATGCCTGCTTAAAAAAACAAATAACAAACAAAAAAATCAAAACAACAGGTCACGTGGTTTTAAAAACATAATTACAAACATTCTTTTCACCGTCCTACCATCTTGAAATGTTTGTTGCATTAACTGTGCAATTTTTCTCAAGGAAATAGCTCTCTTTGATTTTAACAACTTCGGCTATTTCCAGCATTTCATCCAAAATTCACCCAAAACTTCACAATGCAAAATGGAAGCAACAGAAAAGGGGAATTGCTGTAGGCATATCATACTGTCCCACCGGAGTTTTCACTGCACTTGATACATAGTCTGTGGCATAACCCTGGATCACTGTTTGGAAACATCATACAGAAGCAAGGAATCAATGCCACAAAACTTCCCTTGCTCAGTTTTGTTGTTCAAAACTCATTCAACTTGTAATAATGTCAAGTAAGAACTGTGCAGCAAACCGAACAGCTCTGCTACTATGGATGTTACAAATAGCAAGTTCTTTTTCGAATGGCAATGGTGATTTAATATGTGCTACAGTGTCACTGACTCAAAAGCCTATTATCATGGAACAGCTGAGGTCGGAAAGGGCCTTTGGAGCTCATGTGGACCAACCTCCTGCTAAAGCTGGGCCACCTGGAGCTAGCTACCCAGGCCTATGTCCAGATATCTTTCGAATGTTTCCAAGGATGGAGACTCCACAGCCTCTCTGGCCCACCTGTGCCAGTGCTCGGCCACCTTCACTCCACACCCAGGGCTTCTCAGAGACCCGCCGTGTTTCAGCCTGTACCCACGGTCCCCTGTCGTGCTGTCGGGCACCACGGAACGGAGCCTGGCCACACCTTGCCTGCCCCCCCCTCCACATGCTCACGAACTCTGGGAAGCTCTCCAGATCCTCCATCCCGCCCCACCTGTGGGGCCAACGCGGCGCCCCCAGCGCCTCCGGGCGCTCTCGAGCACAGCAGGGCCGGCCCGACCGGCCTCAGAGGCGGCGCCGCCGGGCCCCGCTGCCCGCGGCTGCTCCGCGCCCTCCCCGCCCGAACAACCCCGTGCCCACGGCGGTACCGAGCGCTCGGATNGCGCCCCGGGAGCCGCTGCTGCCAGTGCTGCTGCGCGGCGGGGCCGCAGCGACTGCCGCCTTTCCCTGGCAAATACTTGTCCTAACTAAAAGATGAACCTACGTGAGTCACCGAGTCACAGAATCCATCGGGTTGGAAAATCCCTCTGAGGCCATCGCGTCCAACCCGTCACGGAACGCCACCATGTAAATAGACCCACGGCATCGAGTGCCACGTCCAGTCTTTCCTTAAACACTTCCAGGGATGGTGACTCCACCACCTCTCTGACCAGCCCATTCCAATGTCTAATCTCCCTTTCTCTGAAGAAGTTTTTCCTAATGTCCAACCTAAACGTCCCGGTACTGCTTAAGGCTGTGTCCTCTTGTCCTTTTTTCAGTTGCCTGGGAGAAGAGGCCGATACCCACCTGGCTACAGTCTCCTTTCAGGCAGTTGTAGAGACTGAAAATGTCATCCTTGAGTCTCCCTTTCGTCCTGGGTAAACAACCTTGTCTCCCTCAGCGGCTCCCCACAGGATGTGTGCTCCAGATCCTACACCAGTTCCACTGCCCTTTTCTGGACTCCAGAGTCACTGGACATTGTAAGACACAACTATCTTTTCTTTTTTTAAATGTATTCTCAACTTTGGAAAAAAACTGGTGGTGACTTTGATGTACCCCATGATGACCTTAGCATGTGTTTCTTGCCATGTAGTTACTCTCCCTCCTCAGTTCCTGAATGTCCTCAGCAGATTTAAAGGGATGCTGTGTCTTTCGCAGCCTGATCTGTCAGGTGCCCTTGCTGCACACAGTGGCTGGTTGGCCTCCTTCCAGAGCCAACTACATTTCAGAGCCAGAGGAACCAAATGCTATTTTGCATCCAACACAAATCAAGCTGCTCTAGTCACCAACCCTTTATCCAAGAAGCAGAAAGAGGCTTGACTATACACTTCACGAAAATCCAATAAACTTAATTTGCAAAGTGTGTGCCATTTGTTTCCTCATAACCATATCTCTTGATCCTTTCCAACAGTCCCTAATTTGCCACCACTTCCACATATTCTAAAATTGTAAAATTATGAAAACCAGCTATTTCTTTTATATAAGCATTTATACATTAGTAAATTTTCAAATATCTGAAGGGAGCCCAGCAGAAAGACAGAGGTAGAGTATTTATAATAGCATGTAGTGACAAGGGGACATGGATTCCAACTGGAAGAGAATAGGTTTTGATTAGATGTTAGGAAGAAATCCTTCACTGTGAGGTTGGAAAAGCACTGTAATGGGTTGCCCAGAGAAGCCTCATCCCCTAGAAGTGTTCAAGGAGAGGTTGGATGGGGCTCTGAGCAACCTGGTCTAGTGGAAGGTGTCCCTGCCCATGGTAGGGAGGGTGGAACAAGATGATCTTTAAGGCCCCTTCCTACCCAAACCATTCTATAATTTTATGATTTTTAGCCAGAAAAGATTTTTTTTTAAGTTTTCAACATCTATGTTCTGTGCCTTTCACAATCCTCCCAGGTCCCATGTGAATATAATGTATGTAATAAGCATATCATTTGCAAGTGATAGATTATCAAATGGGGACATCCTTTCCCAAGTCTGTGAGTTGTTTCTAGCAAAGATACAACTTTTGCACTCAGTGTGAAAATGATTATTGCAAAAGTATTGCCCTACTGTAAAAGGGCAGCTCAACATAGCAGTCATGCTTCCATAAAGATTTAAGAGCAGCAATGTTTAGGTAAGGAAAAAGTGGAAAATATAACAAAACTCATTCCTTGCCAATTGACTTTCACCCATCAGTGATTTTCTTAAAAATCTAAAGCAGCCAGAGGCCATTAGGGTCTGCTCAGGACTTTCAACAAACTTCTGGATCCCTCTTTAGCACTGAAGGTTCACAGTGCCTTCTGACTTCTGACATGGTAATGGCCAAAGGAATTGAGAAAAGCTTTAACTACATAAAAACACGTAAATAAAGTAATTTGAGTTTTTTGTTGGTTCATATAATTTTCCCTATTTTGCATTCAGCCATTCCAAGGAAACTGACACAGTTATTTGGCACTACCTGTCCCAGTGACCCACTCTAACTGCTGGATTATCTTCAGCTCAAAGAGACTGAATGCTCTTAAGTGACTTAACCTTCCAAACAAATCAGACAATTATCCTCATCCTCACTTAGTGCAAGCAAAGTCTTCAGCTCCTTTAGCCCCGTTGAATACCTACATATTTTACATTCACTGTGATTCTCTTTCTACAGACTGGCCAGTTTCAGGAAACCTTTCCAAAGTTCCAGCTCTATGTATTCCAGCTCATTTTCTGTGACACTATTTCCAGTAACTTTCTCCTTTCCAAAAGAGCTTTGCTCTCCCCAAGTTTTTCCAGTTAGGAGAAACATCAGTGCCAGGGAGCTGTCAGGTAACACCCAAAGAATCCACATTTCCTAGTGCAATGAAAGAAAGAGGCATCTAGAGAAACGAAATGATAGCATGCAACACCCACACACATCAATTGCTCTGTTCTCTAGGAGCACAAAGTTTCCAGTACTCAAAATACCTTACGCAGAACTAGCTCACACACCACTGCTCACCAGGCAGGGGTTATGAGGCTTAACTACCTTAAAAAGGTAAATCACACTGTTTTCATAATATCTGATCTGCTGGTAAGGAGCAACAGACCTTTGAATTACTGATGCTGTGGCTGTGCTGTGCTCAGCTGTGTGCCACAAATCTTGCCAGACACCAAAAAAGCCTCGTAGCATTAGAAATTGCTAGGGAGAGAATAAAAATCAAGCATGAAAGCATCACTATGTTGCTACATAAATACACCTACACCTCAAACACTGCGTGCAGAATGTGGTAGGACTGCCACAGGTGTGAGGTAGGATATGAAGGATGGCCAAAGGTAGTGAGGGGCATATCGCTGTAAAACCCTTAAAGTAAATTCATAACTTTACTCTGAAAGAGAAAATGGAATATGACAGAAATTTCTAAGAACATTTTTCATTGTCTCTGCAAAAATTTAGGGGCATCAAGTGAAACAAGCAGGTGACGTCTAAAACCAAATGAATTATTTAAACCATGGAGATCATCATCTTAGGACATTTTGGCTCTTGAAAATTATGTTTGTTCAAAAGCAACTGGACTGAATCACAAGAGAAAAAAAAACCAAGAAAAGTTTCAAATGACAAAACTTCTGGCTCACAAAGTCCCTGAACCTCTAGTGACTGGGACAGTATTCTGGAGCAATGACACTTCCCTGGGCACTGTCTGAGGACAACAATCAAGTGAGTGGGTACTGAACTGGCTGACCAGGTACAGCCATTTCCACTAGGATGTCTCAACATATTTCTGCAGTTCAGCAGAAGGCTTTTTTCCTAAGCACTGGGTTTATGCTCACAAACTTTGCAGTTTTGACAAATCAACATCCATCAGTGAAAATTCTCCTCAAAAGAAATAACCTAACCCACACTCACAAACTTTAATATTTGAGCTGCACATTCTAGCCCTCTTGAGTTATGCCTGTGCCAGTAAGTATAATAGTTTATATTTTATGTTTATTTCAGATGGAGATTATTATATCATCATTTGAAAACTCTCAGAAATTGATTATTTAGAGCAATATAGAATTTTACCACTCTGTGGCGCCAGATAATTAAAAAGAGGTTGAGCTTTTAAAGGGAAGCCATGGATCTTCTCATAGTAGTTTTCCTAAGTAAAAAAAGCCTTTATTAGTAACTGAAGTAACTCCAGATTCTTCCATCCAAAGGTACCAAAGCACAAATACTAGAGGTTATTTAGATAAAATGCCACTTTTCTGTTACTGAAAGACAGGTCATAGCCTTCAAAAAGCAACACTTTAAGTCATCTCATAATAATAATAATTGAACAGGAATGATCTTTCTCCCTTCCTCTCCTCCACTTAAAAGTTTTCTGTCAAGAAAGATACTTTAAATTAATTTGACTGTCACCTGAAAATGATCAATTTATTTATATCACAGTTTTGTAATTGCAACTAGTGTAAAAAATGGATACCTTTTTCTCTATTGCAAGTCTCAAATATATATATGTCACCCTTTAAAGAATCCACACAAAAATGAACTTACAGAAGACACTGTATGATCTAAGATTTTAGAATCACAAGATGTTTCCTGACATATATGTCCAACTGTAGACACACATGCCAATCTGAAATACCTAAACTTAAATGGTTTCAATGTTTATCTGTGTGAGAAAAGACCAGAAAAACCTCCTTTTGTCATAAAGGGGTAAGGTCCTGGTCCAGCACGTCAGAATGACGTTCTACATACGCAGAAAAGTCCCATAAACCCAAAATTTTACATTCTAGTTGCAGATTTGATGACAACTTGATCGTCTCTGTAATGAAGCTGGTAGCATTTTTTGGATTAGCTTTCACACACCAGAGTAGATGTTTTGCAATACCATGTTCATAATACTTTTTAACAAATGAGGTTATTGTTTAACAAGACAACCAGGAACTTAGAACTTACTTTCTTGCATTAAGTCAATTACAGACAGTAAAAAATCTGCAACATCTTCAGCCCATGTGGAGGCTAATATTTAAAATTGACATTACACATTTAAAATTCGCATTTTAATATTTAAAATTCATTTTACAGCCTCCCATGTGGAGGCTAATATTTAAAATTCACATTACAGAGAGAAATATTTCTTAATGTTCTGACTTTGTTTCACTTCTGCAGGGAGCCAGCTAACAAATGATCACTCCAAAGTGCAAATACCTTGCAGTTTGTTTCTACAATGTACTGGGTATCAGTTTTTTGGATTTCTCCACATTTTTTGAGGAATGTGTGCAGATTTATTAGTGCTTGCATGTACCTTCCATCAGCAACAACAGTAAGGAGGAGGAACTCTCTTCCTGAGTCTGTGTTTACATGTACAATAGTTTTCTGTGTCTTTGCCTGGAAGATTTATGGCTTTCCCCCTTGCTTTCTATTTACAAAATAAAGTCGTAGTTAGTATTTTTGTATTTTGTTCTATGCATCCCAGTTGTTCTATTGTAATTCTATTTCCTTCAGTAAGGGAACACAGATTCTAGCCACCTCTACATACTTCACAGCTAGGGCAGTTGAGAGAAAATCCTGACTATCCCTAGTCCTTCTTCCAGAATATTTTTTCAAGCCTCTTTCTGTATCAGTATGGAGAGCTCCATGACTGCAGATCATTTTTATTACTTTGAGGGCAGTGAAAATGTCAATCCACCAAACAAACTGAAAGAAACCCTCGCTGAGCAAGCAGGCTTTGCTCTCCCTCTTGCGGTCCGAGCACGTCATTCCCGCAGCCTCCCCCAGCTCGGTCACTCTGGATTCAAAGGCTTGGCGCACGCTTGGGAGTATCCAGAGAGAGCGAGCGTGTTCCTATTCGAGGAAACGATATGGACAAAGTTTTCACTGAACGCCAATGCTAAATCATTTTTCATAGCTCTCGTTAGGAACGATGATGATTTTGATTCTTTTGGCTAAATCTTGTAATCCAAAGAAAGGGTTTTTTCACCTTACGCGAACACTCTAGACAGGAGGTATCGGGTGGAACACAATGCACTCCTTGCTAAAAACCAAGCGTGTTTTTAACACTCTTTTCAGCGACCAGTATTCAAAAAATACATGAAGCACTTAGGAAAGTACCAGCAAATGAAACTGTTTCAGTGAAGTTGTTTGGATACTCCAAGGTCACTGCAAGCGGGTGGAAAATTGGAGTCTGTGCTGAACTGAATAGGAAAAAATGAAATTGTGTATAACCAGATGGGGAGTATTTGAGCTTCTAAGACCTGGGTTTGGGTTGTTGGTTTGTTTTTTTTTTTTCTTCTTCTTCTTTTTCCAGAAGAAAAAACTGCACTTTAAATGACTCACAGATGTGAACAAGCAGTTTACTCTGCACACCTACATTATAAATAACCCCAGAGGAATGGTGCAGTGTGGTTTGTTTATGCACCAGAAGAGTCTCTGAAATATTTTGCCTGCATAATCATAATCCAAACAAAACAGAATCCTTAAATCTGAGTCCAAATGAACGCGTATGACGAAGATTCCTCTACGTGCCGGGCAACACACTAATTACTTCTTCCAGATACTTTGTAATACTTCAGTCGGTCTTCTAAAAGAGACAGAGACAGCTGGTTGCCCGAGATGTACTCTCAGCTCCTTTTAGCCGGAGGGGACCAAGAGTCTGCTGCCAGCACGACTCAGCAGCACATGCACCTGCTGCTTTATCCCGGCTGGAACTCAAATGCAAAGTGGCTTGTTACCTATCGGATAGGGCAGCTCAGCGAGACCCATTTACACCGTAATATCCCCAGCATCGCCCCCGGGACCGCACGGTTCCAACCCTCCGGTATGTACTTGACAAATGACCTTTCACAAGACGTGTAATTTAAATTACAGTCAGCTCCAATGGTGGAGCCGAAGAACTGCAGAGCAAGCGGATGCTTCTTCCCGGCATCGTCTTCCAAACTAAGAGGGAAACTTCCTAATTCACAAAGGAACTTAAAAAAAACGGCAATCGGAAAGGGGTATGGGCAGGCCGTCTCCTCCCGGGACCCCTCCGCCAGCCTTCCCTCGAAGCCCTCCAGCCGGGTTCCATCGCTCTCCGTCCGGGCGCCCTCTCCCCTGGACGCCGTCGGGGCCGGAGCACGCGGGGGAGGCGGCGGCCCCGGGAGCGCATCCCGCCGGCGGGGCCGGCTCGGGACGGGCCCCGGTTCCGGCTGCCGGGGCCGCAGAGCTGCGCAAGCCCCGNCCACGGCCGGCCAGGTCTGACCTCCCTTTCCTTGCCCCTTTCCTTGCCCTCTTCCCTCCCTTCGCGAGCGGGGCCGCGCCCGAGCCGCCCCCGGCCCTTCCCGGCGGGGTGTCGGTCCCGGCGGGACAGCCGGCGCGGTGCCCCCCGGGTGACACCGGCGGGCGGCGGGGGGGGGAGGGGGGTGGTGGGGCCGATCACCGNCGGAGGGTGATGCTGGGTCAGATCACCGCGGGGTGTCGGGTCACGGCAGGACTCCGGGCTGTCCCCAGGCGGTGTCCCCACGGCTGGGGACTGGCGTGCCTGAGGTCCCGTAAGGTCCCGTAAGGTCCAGGCTCCCTCCTCTCGTCCCCTTGGCGGTGCCGCTGCCGCATCCCTACCCTCCTCCCAAATACAGAAGAGCGAGAAGAACACAACTCCCAAACAAACGTGCAAAACTACGATACTTTTGAGATACCTATACGGCTAGCTTTCAGAATTTCAAGAAATTAAATTGGGACGTAGTGTGGTGTCACACTGCGACTTAAAAATCGCTGTCATCAGGAAAAGGACATAAATGATCTTGTGCGCTTTAATCTTGTTTGCTGCCCGCATTTGCCACTGGGAAGCCGAGCAGGCAGCAGTAAGCTGGGAGGGAGCAGCCTGGCCCCTGCAATCGGGGTTTGTGGGGGTCTGCACCCGGGGCTGGAGTGGGCAAGCACTGACTGACTGCGTCACTTCACGGGAACAACCTCATCAATACCTAAGAAGCAGCAGAAAAAGCATTCCTGCATCAGATTTTGAAGCAAGTTTTAAATAGCGCAGGCAACTGTTTGTTTGAGCATAGAATTATGCAAAATGAGTCAAATGGAAAATAAAGTTACCAGTGTTTGGAGGTGAGTAAGGGCCTTGGCCAGCAACAAACCTGAGAATGACTTCCTTGATTCCTACACAGGTCCACTTTGTGTCTCATCATTTCCCTTCTCCAGTCCAATCTTTATGGCACGAAAAATATTTATAAGTGCTGAGTTTGGGTGAAAAGATGGAAGAAATGGCCTTGAAATTCAAGAGGTATGGTCCAAATGCATTTAGGCCAGTAAATATTTCAGCATGGTGAAGGGAATCCACTACGTACTGCACAAACCCATGCCTGTTGAAACAGAAGAACTTTCCAAACTTTCTCCAGCAGAGAAAAGACATCCAGAACATACGGACAGAAAATTAAGCGTTTAGTTAAACACTGCATTTTGTTAAAAACAGAGGAAAACACTGACAATGTGATAAGGAATATGTAAATTTTTTTAAACACGCTTCAAAAAGATAGAACATTTTTTCCCTCCCCCCGAAATGTATTTTGATAATTTCCAAGCAGACGGCAAAGAAAAGGAAATTATATCAATCCCTTTGGGGAGAATGTGACATTCTGACTTCTTGAAGCCTAGAAAGAGGTTTATAAACTTACAAAATGAAAAAGACAAATTTAATCTTTCCAGACTTGTCAAACTTGTCTCAATTAATTTTTGATGACATAATTAGAACTTAAGGCTTTAATGTGCGCTCTTTTAGTTTACTTTTCAAAAGATTTAACTTTTTAAGACTCGGGAAATGGAGGGCTTTGCGGTGGGAACTGGAGCAGGAAGAAGGGGCGGACTCTGTGTAGGTTTGAGTGCTGATTCAGAGTACTCTATTAAGCCAAGAGAAGATGAACTCATTTTTATCCTCCCTTGGGGAATCAGACAAGAAACAGGAAGTCATTGATTCTAAGTAAGATCATTCACTCTGCAAGTGTAAACAGTGTGTTATGTGCCTGTAAATATTTCCAGAACCCATTGGCTTGTTGGAAAATACAAAGTAAATTATTACAATCTCTAGCAAAGAACCCGCAATAAAAAGAATTATTTTCAATCTTTTTATCCATAATGTTTGTGCAGTGGAATATTAATGAGTTTGGACATTGGGAAACTACTTGGCTGGACACACTGTTCACTGCCAGAAATCCATCTACTCAAATGTTTTGTCTGTTGAAAGACAAACATTTTTAACTCCACCCTGTAATATTGCACCCTATCAAAAAGCAAAAATTCTTTCATTACTTGACCCATTTGTGATTTCACTGCCACAAACACTGAAATATCCCACTGTTAACCAGATGTCGACCTCGTCCATTTCTGTTTTATGTGGCTGCAATTAGTTAAAAAGGAAAAACCTAAAAAATCCGAAATAGTCTAATAGCATGTTGCCACTCCTCATTACTTAGGAGAGCAGAATCCAGATAAATCTGCAGCTGAAACTACTACTCCCCTCCAAAATAGAAGCTACAGCTTGGCAGTGCCACCTTCCCCCTTTGAACAGGGGGATTCTGGACAAGCAGAGATGATGATGGATTAGGGACAGGACAACAGTGAGCAGCTTTCTTCCCTGACAGTCCAGGGAATTTTCTGCTAAGCTTAAAAGGAGAATAGCAAAAAACACCAGAGGTGTCTCGGTCACCATGGAGGACTGCAGTTGAAAAGCTTGTGTTTAGAATGTGGGTGTTGTAGGATCGGCTTAGGAAACTATTTTAATAATGTACTTAAATCCTAGTGATTGCTTGGGGATTCCTGAGTAGGAGCTTCCTGAAAAAGGAGAGTTGTAATCTCTGGTTTAGCAGCTTGAATCCCAGCCGGCAGGACCAAAGGAAGAAAGTGAAAAATGGAGCAGTTATCTTCAGACAAGTGACTGTGGCAAAAAGTTACAAACCTCAGTTTTTCTTTTCTAGTTTTCCTTCTAAATTAAGGTATGGAAGGAAACAAACAAGGAATTTAGGGTATGAGAAAGGAAAGAAGGTTTTGAGCCAGTTTTTCACCTGTTTAGTTAAAATTAATTTGAGAGTCACATGAGACATGGGAATTTAGAAGAGAAATAGAAAATATTACTGTAGCAAAGAAAAGTGAAGGACTTCTTTGGAATCTGGCTCATGACTTTGATCTGTCTTGTGGTGCTTTTCCTTTTTTCTTCCTGTTGTCAAAAACAATGGAGAAGATAAATTCCTAGGTGTTTGGTCTCCAGCTGAGGGGTTTCAGGTGGGGCTGCCTCTTACGGTGCAGGGAGGAAGGGAAGTGCTTGAAGCTGGGCTTCTGGAGGCCTGGGATGGTCATGGGAGGGGGGCTCTCAGTGGTGTCACTTACTCATCCATGCTAACTGTGTCAGGACTTGCAGTGTGGAGATCTGTATTAGCCTTAACCTTCCTGTATCAGCCTCCTTCATCACACTGAAAACAGTGGCTACTTGCCTTTCCTCATCAGTGTCCCACTGCTGAGGTGACAAACATGGAATATAACATTATGACTTGTAGTTTTTTCTTTGTTGTGATCTTCCAGCGGCCTTCCACTGAATGGTTTTTTTACATGTTTATTATTTTTGAGATAAATTGGATACTTAGGAGCTATTCAGGCTTTATTTTCAAAGCCAAACCTAAGTGTCCAGAACCCTGCAAAGGCCAGGCCTTTATTTAGCAAGGGAATTTTGGACTGAATGGTTACATTCAGCCATCCACTTACTCCATTAAACTGTCTACAAATACTTGGAATACAACAGAGCCCAGTCCTTCTGCTTACACAAAGATGATTTTCTTGGCTTCTCAGACTCAAACCATGTTGAGCTCTCATCCTGAATAATTTTTCCAGAAATGCTTGTCCAGAAGGGCACTGAGGCTAATTTCCAGAAGACATGAGCAGTTAAATGTGGATAAAAGCACAGAGCTGAGACTGAAACATGCCTGAACCAGGATGTCCTAAGATCTGCAACAGCTAATGCAAAAAGATTGTTTTTCACATGGGGGCTCCATTAGAGACCATTTGCTCACCCACCTTTACATTTGGAATTAGAAACTACCATCTTGTTAAGGATATTGAATTTTAAAGGCAGTTTGATTAAGCAGAATTTTAAAGGACTTTTAAAAGAGTGATCTGCCAAACATTAAACTTGCATAAAACCAAATGTGCTACTAACTCACAGGCAGTTACATCTATATAAAACATTTGCTAAGCAAAAGCTCGGTTCCCTACAAGACTCTCCTGAGTAAGAAAGGATAAATGCAGTAACTGAAGATTAAAATGTGAGATGTGTCTCTGCTGATCAAGGAAAAGTAATTGCAGCCATAGGATAATTGAAGAAATTAAAATACAATAAACCTAAATATTGTCAACACAGATTTCAGAATTTGATAGTTATGATAAGGGCCTCAGAAAACCAACATACTTTTACCATGTTTTATGCAACTGTATTTGTGTAAAATTTAGGGGCATTCTTGAGATTTATATACAATAGGTTAGTATGCATATTAAAATAAAGTCAGACATTAAATACAGACTGAATTTGACATGGTGACTTTTTCCCTTTCTTTTTCCAGCATAAATATGGCTGAACTTTCAGAGCCAGAAGGTACTGTAAACTGGAAGGAACGATGTTTAACTTTGGAGTCACAGTTAATGAAATTTCGTCTCCAGGCAAGCAAGATCAGAGAACTGTTAGCAGAAAAGGTAGGTCTCATGGGATGAATTTTAATGATGTATGAATTATTTTATTTTATCATGGGGGTCGATCACAAGTCATGGTTTGGGATTACAAGTATTGAGATTTTTTTCAGAAAGGGAAAAATTTTTACAACAAAATATATGGAAACCATATATGTTTTAATGCTGTGAAAGAATTTTACACATCAGAATTGCCAGCAAGAAATGTTCATTTTCAAGTAAGAGCACACTGGCAACTCTCTGCAGAAAAAAATACGTATCCAGTAATCACTTTTACAACACTGAATAATATTTAACACATTTATTAAGTATTTGAGATGTGATTTAAGACACAGAAATCATCACAGAGAAAATCCAGAAGTACTATTTTCCCCAGTATTCTTTAATGTATCATATAATTTACCAGACTTCATTTTCTTATAAGAAGACATCTCCAACTGTGGCTCATCATCTGAGTCTCTGGATCCAGAAAGTCAAAAAGTATTGTATCATTTAATTTGAAAAATATTGTTTAAATATTTACTTTATTTTTCAGTCGAGAAACATTTCACTTGGAGTATTCAAATACATGTATCCCAACAGTCAGTTTTAACTGAGCCCATATCTGAAATATATAATCCCCACTATTTTATTTACCTGGTAATATTTTGACAGAACAAGGCAATTAAAAGAGTACAATAGACAAAAGATCTTAGAGATTTATTGTAACTATGTCATCATTAAGACCCACTTCAGTGAATTTCTAATTAAAATGTTTTATTTTAGTAACTCTTCTTGAGCTAAATTTTCCATCAATTGCTCCCCCTAAAGAAAAATAAAATTCAGATAACCTGATAGTATATAAGTGAAAATACTTTTATTTTTCACATGTAAGTTAATCGTTCTTTTTTGTGGATTTATCCATTCTCCCTTTGAAGCCATAAATACATTTGATCTCCACATTTAGTCCTCTGTGAATCATTCCCACTTGACTATGTTTTGGTGGGGGCAAGAGCTAAATAGTATTAAAGCAGGAAGAAACAGATATTTTTCTATTTACAAAGAACCCTGGATGATGTACAAAGTTCCAGATGTATTCCAGTCTTTTCCTAATAATGCTTAACATTGTTTTCCTTGACTGCTAAATTAAATTTACAATTGAGTATGTTTTCATGGAGATACCTATTTTAATTCCAGGATTTTAACAAAGTCCTTTAGATCCCTATGTTATGTGTCATTTATTATTTTATTGACTGTCTACTAAAACTTTTAAGGATCTGTGTGCAAATCTTGCTTGTCAGAAAGCTTCTCTT
Organism: Hypocryptadius cinnamomeus; assembly: GCA_013400635.1. NCBI lineage: Eukaryota > Metazoa > Chordata > Aves > Passeriformes > Zosteropidae > Hypocryptadius > Hypocryptadius cinnamomeus. The sequence goes on from VYZP01056553.1 coordinate 39,959, forward strand.
ATCCTGAATAACAAAATACCACCAAAAACATTGTCACTTCACTGCTCAGTGTCCATTACCAAATGTCTCCCTTGAACAGCAGTGAGCCCTCAAGAGATCTCTGCAGATCTCCCCTGATAGCTGTGGGTCACTGTAGGAAGTAACCAATAATGTGCTATTTTTATTGAGCCCTTCTTGTAATTCATGGAGGGACATTCCCTCCTACCCCATGGCTTCTTATTTCCTTGAAACACTTTGCAAAATTCAAATCATTATAATAACCAGACCCTCCCTATCTTCAACCTTGGTGATCCCCTTGAACTTCATTAGCTTTGTAAGCAAACACCTCTCTTTTTAAGGGCCACTTTAACTCTTTCTTTACCTGTAATATTTATCCACATGCACCCTAATTTTGCTGTTACGTTTTCTACTAACTTACTTACTACAGACATCAGACTTACAGATCAATAGTTGGTTCATCTATGTCATCCAGTTCTTGATTGAATAAAATTTGGCAATTTATTACTATTCATTTTATCTATTCATGGCCTTATTTTTTCTATGGAGGCACCCAATCTCAATTTGAGATGGAAATAAAAAATGGAATAAAGAAATTTAGTATTTTCTGTGTTAGACTTATTTTCATTAAGTAGGCGTGAAAATTTACAGCAGTATAAAACAACTTCTAATTAAAAACTTTTTAAAAATAATAATAATTACTGTATTCCAAATTTCACTGAAATGGTATTCTTACAGTTAGTACTCCAAATAGTACTCAGCATGACTAAAAATATTGCTGTTAGAAAACAGTGTAGTTGAAAACTCTTAATTTTTTTCTAATCCTGCAATTTTTCTGTATGGCAAACTCTTATTGAAGAGGTATTGCAGAATATTAGGTTTGGGAAGAATAACGAACTGTGCAAAAGCCATCCTTTGAAATTTCATTTAAGAATTTAAAAAAAAAAAAATTGAGAAAGGAAAACTACCTGTGCCTTTCATTGTAGTTAGCAATGCTCAGAGATGAGTTATTATCATCAGTCTTGGGGGAGCGTATCCATCCAAGAGTACAATCCTGGCTGCTGTAACACTCATTGGATCATTGGATGCTCACGCAGTCAGAGCTGTTAGGTCAGGGATATTTGTTCTGTCTCTACCCCGTCTGGATCACTGCATTTCAGGATGGAAAGTGGCAAAACCTGGACATGACTTTCCTGGCAACCTTCTAGCAGCCCTTACTACCAAGTTTTATGCAGCTGCTGCAGACTGTAGTTTTGGCAACCAAAAAGTTAAGATTGATGAACAGTACTTCACAAAACTATATAAGTTTTAAGAAAGATTTTAGAAATTTGAATGCTTGCTATTTGACTTTTCACTTTGTTCATTTACAGTTTGTATTTACAGGCTCTTAAAGCTAGAAATACCCTCTTAAATTAATAGCAATGTATGCATAATCATATAATTTCAAATATCAACATTAAAAAACCCAAACAAACAGAATAAGATGGATAAAACCACAAGTCTCTAGCACTGTGCTCAAAATAAAGTATTCGAAGGCAAATTCTGCTCTCATCTGTAAGAAATATGACTCTGAAATAGATAAAAAAACTTCAGAACTTACATTACTGCCCTCTTGTTTTAATTTGCCTTACCTTTCTCAGAAATTTTAGAAAAAGCAAAGTGATTACAGAAGTTACATAAGAGAAACATTTTCTGTTGAAGACCACAGGTCCAACAAGTATTCAGTTGGGATAATTCAATATAATACTCTCCAGAGCAGAGCATTTGCAGACTTCATGAAAAATGATCCTTCTTCTTACTGTGCCACTTTGACTTTTTAATATGAATCTTTCACTCATAAACTGGAATTCAGTTGGAACATGTATCAAAGTCTGGTCACAGCTTAATAAAATTTGATCATATTCATCTGCAAATTTAGAAATTTGGCACAATTCAAAAGCAGCCATTTTCAAAATGGGCAATACAATCTTTGCATGTATTTCTGAGTTGGTTTCATTTGCCAATAACTCAGTGGTTATTTTTTCACATGTTTTAATTTTTGAAATTATACCGACAGCTCTCAGTATTGGTTAAAGGAAAGATACGCTCCCACTAGTTTGAAATTGAACTGCGTGGGATTGTTATTCAAAAATATGCTTGGAAAATAGAAAAGGGAGTAATGAAGACCCAGTTGGCCAGTAGTTGACAGTCATCCTGATACTAATGACAAAATAATAATGCAGCTGATATCAGGCTTTATAGGTACTTTCTGGATTTGTTACTTGTTATAGAATGAAGCACATTGGCAAATGTGTCAGAAATAATTCTCACCCTTACTTTGATTAGCACAGGCCTTTATTTGTGGTTTTGTTTACAATCATCTCGACTGTATGAAATGTGTACTGAAACACTGAACAATAGCAGCAGACAGTGTTCCACTTCAAAGCAGCAACAAAATCACAGCACTGTGGTGTGACAGATG
>VYZP01056555.1:0-29261 GCA_013400635.1 Hypocryptadius cinnamomeus
TAGATGCGGAATGCCATCTCTATGTAACTGGTCTGTACTATAGTTGTTCTTGCTTTAGCCACTAGGAATTTGTAACGTGCTGTCTGGCTGAAGCATCTTCTGGTGCTGCTTTGTGAGTTGTCTTGCAAAGCCAGAGATGTGAAAAACCAAGAGAGCACTGCAAAGTTACATGAGCTTGTAGAACCATAGAGGTGTCAGAGTTGGAAGGGGCCTCTGGGGGGTCATCTAGTTCAACCTTGCAACTCAGTACAGGGCCACCCACTGCCAGTTCCTGTGTGCTATTTCTGGTCTGGAATCTGCTGAGTTTAATGTTTAAGAGCTGATAATATGTGCAGAAATGCATATGCTGTATGGGAATGTGTTTTAGTGTTACTGAGGAGAAACGCTTCCTAGTCACTTTTCATCTGGAATTTGGCTCTGTTGCAAAACACTATAAACATAACTCATCCTTTTGTTCCTTCTAGGCATTGTTAAAAAGCCTAGAGGCCTCAAAAAAGATCTTGAGGTATGCAGAGTAAATTGTGAAAACAGTTGGTTTTAACAGTAAATGGAGGCAATAACTGCATAGCAGCTAAGAACCTGTCCTGTGAGAGAGAGAGATAGATAGATAGATAGCATTAGAGTAGAAAATGAGCTGTGTATTTTACAGAGTTGTCTAGTAAATACTGCTAACTTTCTGAGCCTCAAGCAACACTTAAACTGTGCATTCTACAGATGAGAGCTTGATTTCTTTTTTGAGCCTGATTTCTCGCTTGGAGTCAGTCTCTGTCTGTCTCCTTCCCTCCCTTCCCCCTTTGCTTCCCCCTGCCCCCCCATCCCTTTCAAACTGGGCTTGAGCTACATACATTGAGATTCTTCAAACTTTCATCCTTTCAGAACAATACAGTTTTACCTCAGCAGGCAACTGATCTGCAGGGAGGACCAGATGAATATCAGGTATCTCTCGTCACTTTTGTAGATGTGTTACCCTGGAGAAGCACTAGGCGGAAGCTTCAGAGGATTATGTTTGCCTGGGAAATTCTACCCTCTGCCCCCTGCCAAAGCTTGCATTTTTGGGTGAACCAAATGCTGGACTTAGATATGCTCATATACACGGTTATCTGTAGAATCCCACAATTCAATGTCAGAATTTCCAGTGCTCTATTCTGATGATAACAGGAATTAAAATAATACGAAGTGAAAAGAAACAGTGGCAAATTGGTGGGGGTTTTTTTGCAACTTTGCAGGTAAATTTAGGTCATTGCTATTTATATGCCTAAAATCTTTGCCTAAAGCCCCTTGCAAGCTCTCTGATACTTTCTTGCTCTCTTTCTGAGCTCCTGTTCTTCTGTGAATTGGTTATGTTTTTTATGTTTACTCTTATTAAGCAAGGGCTGGCTTCAATTTTACTGACTGTGGAGATGTGAAATATACTGTATTAGAGCTGTAATTGGGCTTCTTTTGTTATTTAAACCTATGACCTAGATTGATACATGTAGCTAGTACAACAAGGCCTAAGGCTAGATTCCCAGGTGGAATGTAAGCATCTATTGCAAATAGCATAGTTTGACATATTTCCCTTTTCTTGCAGTGGATTCTGGCTGAAATGTGCTTACTGCAGGCCCTTTGGACAAGAGCATTCTGTCAGCATTTAACCAGATAATGTTAGAAGTAACATTTATGGGAATAATGCAAAAATAAGTGAACACTAAAGGAGCAAAAGCTCAAGTCTTCTGTAATAAATAACTGTCTGAGACTATGTAAAACACTAAAGCATTTCTGGCAGCAGTGGAAATGCAGCTATACTGACTTACAAAGGTAGGGCATTCAGTCATGGTGTTTGTAGCAGGTTTGGGAGGAAAGTTAGTGTGGAGGGCAAGCATACAAAGTTTTACATACCAAGGAACTAAGTTTTTATCACAAGTAATGCTAAGTAACTTGCCAAAAAGAAAAAAATTGACTAAAATTATAAAATAGAGAGAAATTTTCCTGATTGGCAAACCTAGTATTGAATATAAACTTTCTGTGTTTGTGTTGCTGCCTTATTTGGGAAAGCACTGCATTAATGAACTCATCATTTCTGACTCCTCTCTTAGATTATTTCTGAAATGAGTCTCAAATTGGAGATGCTTGGGTTTGACTCAGCATTTTAACATCCAGGTCCCCGGTTAGCGCAGTGCTGATCTAAAGGCAGTACGGCACTAGGCGGGTTGTGAATTACTTTTTGTCCGCTAGAGGGTATAAGCGTAACATAAAACCACTGAACATGAGAGAGCAGAGGCACATCTCGTAACAGTTAGTTCAATTATGGGAGTTGAACAGCAGTATTTCCTAGGTGTGAGTGAAGGTTCTCCTTGGGGGTGAGAGGGAAACCAAGCTGGGGCTCTAATGGAGAAATATGAAGTAATACTGCTATTAACCTCTGACTGAAAAGGCTATTCTGGGCATTCTAACTGAGCCACTACCCAGTGAGGCTTGCTGAGACAATAGCATTACAGAATAACTGTCCTCACTTTTAAATTTTTGTTGTACGTTCAAGCCATTTTCTAGCTGTAGGAAGCAGCTCTGAAAATGGCAATGCTTGTGATTCCCCCCCTCTCTGCAGCCCTCTTCCCCTCGCCAGTTTTTGCAATTAACCAATTGCTGTGTGTTGCTCTACTTTATAGTCTGAATTTTAGTAGTATTTCCTGGTAAGGATGAGTATTTTCTTTCAGTTGGCTCTATTTTCTCTGAAAAGAGAAGCAACTTTAATCTAAAAATACAGATGTGTCTAATGTTACTATGGTAATTTGTGACCATGGCAACAGAGAGTTAGCATTCTGAAGAACAGACACAGATTTGGTTGGTTTTTTGCTTGGTTGGTTTTTTGTGGGTTTTTTTTGTTGTTGTTTTTTGGGGGTTTTTTTTAAGTCAATGACCTAATTAATGGTGCACACATTTCACAAAATGAACTTGACTTTTCATATTTGTTAACCATACAGGATAATATGGGTCCATGGGATTTTGACATTCTTACATGGAAAAGTTGATGTTAGAACATAATGTAACAGTAGGAGATTCTTTCCAATGTTGAGAAATTCTTTTATTTGCAACAGCGTAGATGGAGACTTGCAGACTGGAGGAGGATCCAGGACATACCAGGAGGTTTCTGTAGGAAAGAGAAATAGAATCTAGAATAATCCTGGGGGTTCTTCAGTGTCAGACTTTGGGGGAAAAAACAAGAAGGATAAAATATATTCATTTCTATTTTCCCGTCATATGATCAGCATTAGGTAAACCAACACAGTGCTTTTGGGCAGGTGCTAAATTTCAAGTACGAGTTGTGGATTACCCTCACATGCCCCATCCCAAGAGCATGTAGTCCATTCTACAAAATATTTAGTAATGATTTAAAGAGTTATAAGAAATTAACTTATTCTTGAGGGAGGTAGGAATGAGCTTTTGTGGCTAAGCCTTGTACGTAGTGTATTTGTGTCTGCCAGTATAGAGCTAACATAAAGGCTCTCTACTGTCAACAGTCAGTGTTGGTTTTATAGTTAAGTGTGCTGATGTAAGTTTAGCCAAAACCAAACCACAGATTTTTTTCCAAGCTTTTCCTTTTTCCGAGGCTCTGTTGGGGAATCTGGCAACTGAATGGAAATTATAACATTGCTGCTATCGCTTGCTTATTTGGGGCGATGAATATATTGAATTAAATAGAATTAAGCAGCATTTAATAGCTTAATTTTTGTAAAAGCCAGCTGTTGTGACCATTCTGTATTTACCACAAGAATAAGGTAACTGATGCCTGGAACCACTGTAGTGCAGGAAGGCTACTACCTCCGAAAAGGGAAAGCAGAGAAAAGGCCAATGCAAACTGAACTGGTTCAGCTAGTGCAGTCTCCCCTCTCTGATACTGCTCAGTTTATTTGATGACCAGAGAGTAGTTTGGAATTAAACACACTTTGGAAAATGCCTCGTTATGACACTGTCAGCTTTTTACCCATGTGCTGAAGCACAGCGGTGTTAAATGACTGGGTTAATGGAGTTTTTCTAAGAGGAGGAGTTGTTGGAATTCTGTCACCAATTTTTGTAGTCATTAAGTTTGGTCACTTACTGCAGTATAATGACTTAAATGTACAAAACCCAATGTGCTTTCTGTGCTTGTGTTGTGCTTTCTTTAATACCCAGACTCTTCTTAGGTCTCTTTTAACATTCTCTTTTTTGAAGTGCCTATTTTAAAGGGCCTGTTGCTTATCTTCCATTTCTATCCAGAGTATAATATAAAAGGTTTTAACAAAGCAGATGTGCTCTCATTCCACACGGTGGCAATTAGTCCTTATTTCTCTTCTCAATTATTTTGACATTTCCACTAGAAGTGGCTTTCCTGGCTAAGTTCCCTTCTGACATACCAGGGTCATACACATGGAAAGACAGCCCTTCTGTTTGAGTTAAAGAGTATTTGGAAAAGCTCATTTTACTATGTCTATTCAGGCTGTATCAACTTGCTGGAGACTGCTGTCAAGGCAAAAAGGCATCATCTAAGGACTAAATTTTGAACACTACTTCTTGCTACTGTCTCATGTGGGTCTCTCTGGTAAGTGGTACTCCCAGGAACAACTGATCACAAGTTTGTAATGGCACCTCTAAAGAAGAAGTTGCTGTGATAAAGTTTAGTTATTGATGTGGGTGGGGAAGAAAGGTTCTGGAGGTTATTTATTAACTTTTTATTTCCAGTTTATTTTGACAGATAAATGTCTCAGATACTTTGAATTTAAATCTACATGTGTCATCAGAATAGGCTTGTAGATTTATTAGTTGAAGGTATGGCTTTTTGTTCTTTGCTAATGAGTTTACATAACTTTCTCCCCCCTCATGCCCCAGTTTCTTGCTGCTGATGCCTGTGGATATTATTTTTAAAAATGCTGTTTTGTTATCTTTTCAAATTGTGCTCCTATATCATTTTAGTTTATCTTCATGTCTTACGTATTTAGTCTTCTGCCTTTCCCCTTCTCCCCTGTTGAATGAATAAATACATGAAAATGAACACAGAGTCCTGCTATTTCTGCTATGCAAAAATAAGGCAAATTTTGGGAATCTGGTTTGCCCTGGCATTATGCAGGAACATAAATGTTCCTCACTCTCAGGTTGTGTCCACTTCCCAGCTGTTAACTGAGGACGTGGATTCATATCACGCGTATTTATTTGTTAGATGGCCTTTTTGTTCCTGCAGAATAAAATACTGTTGCTGTCAAGCATCTAGGAGACCTACCTGAATTGTAAGTGCAAATAACTTTTGGGGAGGACAGAGGTTGGAAAGCATTCATATGTGCAAAGTTAGAGAATGGTGAGTATGTTTTTCTCGGTCCATGTGCAGAAGCACGAATGTTTTAATCAGTACTACATAGCTACTATACCTAGGCATGAAACATTAGAGTGGTCAGGAAATAAAAATCGTCTTGCAGAGCCGGGTAGCAAGAACTCAGCTTACTTACTGGAAAACCTGTGGTACAGACAACAGGTGGAGGGTATGTGAAATTACAAGGTAAACATGGGTCGTGAGAAGAATTTTCTGTAGCTATCAGTAACAGTTGTCTTCCACAGACCCAGCTAGCAGGTAAAGTGGGTAGTTGGGAGCTAGCAGTTGTAGTGGCTGGGATAAGAGAGGAAGTCAGCTAGCAGGGTTCTAGTGCCATCTTTATATTTGGTGTTTTGGATAAGTCTGAAGCTGATGAACTGTGGTCTCTAGCTGGAACTTCATAACAGGAGTAATGGACGTGAGTCTCTGTTTTGGATTGAGTTGAAATCCTTTTTAGTTTTGAAATTCAGCTTGGCAGTTTTTCCCTCCCCAAAGTGGACTCTTGTGTAGGTGGAGCCTTTCTCTTTTTACCCCCTTGCTGTCAGTTTTTCCTGCCAATGCAATGAATCAAAGAATCATAGATTGGATTGAGTTGGAAGGACCCTTAGAGATCATCTAGTTCAACCCCTACTGCCATCCTTCCAACTCTGTGGATGTCCTTGTGAAGGATGCAGATTTTCTTCTGTTTCAGCCAGCTCAGATTGGCCATTCCTAAACTCAGCAGTTGAAACCTGAAACGTTTATATAGTAAATAGAAAGTGTTTGACTATATTTCTGGGCATGTGCAAAAATGATGTGGTTATTTTCCTCTTTGTATATGTCTATGACATTTCATATCCCCATTTGCTCCAAGAGCAGTTGACCTGTGCAGAATTATTACAGGAGCAGCTGCACTGGGTTTGGACTTTGCGTTTACCTGTTAGAATCATTGGCAGCTCTTGAGGCTAAGCTTCTTCTTCTCCTGGGCTAGTAGGCTCCAGTGGAAATGACCACTGAATTTGTGAGTTGCTACCCCTAATCCGTTTTTTCCTTATCTTTCATGAAACTCTGACAAGCAAGGAACAGTTTTCATCAAATTGACCTCACAGAAATCTTAATTGCATCCTCCTTTAATTTGAGTATTACTATGCACCTTAAAATTTTAGCATAGTTTATTCTTCTAACTGCAGAAAAAAAAAGAATTAAACATGGGAGATATATTTCACACTGCTTTTGAAAATGCAGCTTCTGCTTTCTAATGAGTTACTTAATACGCTGTGCAGTGAAATTTCCATCCTTCCCCTTGTAATTGCACACAAACTGATTATTTTTAGTTTTACTTGACAGACTGGTAAAATTAAGCCATTTGAGAAGGGAGGAGGGCTGAACTTTTGTAGAAATTCCAAAAAGCTCTGCACTGAATCATCAGTCCCAAGTGCACAGACATTCCATAGAAATGTCAGACAGTCCTTCTGGCATATTAATGAGGAAGCAGCAATGAGTTTTCAGTCATGCTGATTTTAAAGTTCTTGCTCAGCTTCCAGTAAAAATTCTTAGCATTCAATAATAGAACAGTTTAAGCAAATCCAAAATCAAGATAAGGATACAGTCCAGATTTGGGCTATTTCAGTCATGAAGTGGGAGGGGAGCCTTGCCTCTAGTGATGTGTTTGTGTGTTATTACAATCACACTCCTTTCCTCAGCTTTTGCAGTCAAGATGGAGAAAATCCTGTAAGTGTATGACTATTTTAACTACTGTGAGACTTTTCCTATTGGAAGATTGTGAATTTTAGCTTACTATATACTTAAGCATTGGTTTATCTTTCAATACTTGGAAGTAAATTTTTGCAGTAAAAGTAAAATTTAAAGTAAAAATTCTTGCTTTGAAGCAAGATTTGTGCTTTAGTTTGAAATTTTTGTCACAGATGGACCTTGAGAAATAAAAGGAAAAAAATATATGTTCAGGAACAATAACTTACTGAAGAGGTAGGGTGGGAGACTAGCTAGTTAATATGTCCGTGACGGTTTTTTGTCAAAGGACTTAATATTTATTGAATGCAATGCAAAAAAACTGCTGTTCACGTACCAATGAAGTTGAATGTCGTGTACCACTGAAGTGAAAAGGGAGTGCAAATGGGAACGTTAACAGTGTGAGTTCAATATAGGCACATTGTGTTTCCTCTTATTTAACAAGTACAAGAGGAGGTGTTGTCAAATTCTTGTATCCCATAAAAATCAATTCCTTGGGCTTCCTTAGTCTGGGAATAAGAAAAAGTGAATTGACCTATTTTCATTGCAAGAGCTGAAGGTTTGTCCCCAAGATGCAAGTCTGTAACACCATAATTGCTAGCTTGTAGGATTTGTTGTTGCGACATGTCTAAAATTAATGTGTTTATTAAATTTCAATTCAAGTATTTGATTTGTTTCATAGCATACATGGTAACTGAAAATACTGTGATAAAGCATAAAAAAATCCAAGACAACAACAGCTACTGCTCTTCCCTCCCTTCTCTATTCACCTGGAAAATGCAAAAATTCTAGAAGCAACATTGCCTGGTCTGAGCTACAGACCTGGTCCAGCGTGCATGTAGTACTCTACGGATGCATTGCTGCGTATTTGTACTCTACATAACGCAGCATTTCATAGAATTGTTACTGTGATTAACCACAGATGGATTTCTCGGTCTTGGTGGTGAGTAACAATACAACACAACATGTAATTTGTAAGTCCAGCTAGAAGGGGAAATTATTTCCTTTAAGAATACTGGTGTCCTTGTATTTCAGCAGACTTCCACTGATCTATGGTATTTCTTCATCCTCCTAACTATTTATCTAATATGTCTTGAGTTACCACCAAGGCAGTTCAAAATATTACTTTCACTTTTCCTGTGCCTGCATTTGTCATTCAGAGAAAACAGTAGTGTTCAGCTATGTCCATAAATCCAAAACTGTTCTGTAACAAGTGTATGCAGTTTTTGCAGCACCTGGAATTAATGGTTTGAGACCAATTGCTTATAAACTGTCAGTGTTGGAGATGTAACAGAGCAACACAACATAACTTCTTTGATCTAATCCAAAGACTGTGCTCAGTCTATGATAACGTCCTCGCCATCTTTCCTGTGGTAACATTCCTTCAGTGGTCCACATTTTTGGGAGGGTCAGTGTGTCAACAATGGAAACAAAAGATGGAGGACAAGTGTGTGAAGGATACCGGTTAACGTAAGAAATTGGCCTTTCCTGGCTCACATATAAAATATAGAAAACTCCAAACCAAACTTGTCCCCCGGGTACAGGACACTAAACATCAGTTCAAGCTGGCATTTGATGCGATTGGGTTCCTCAGATAATAGTGAGATCCTTTGCTGATATCATGATGTAGTTGTCATGGTTACAAAAGGACCAGGTGCTAAATACAAAGTATCAGAAAGATTAAAATGGAGAAAATCAGTGTCCTAACAGAAAAGATTGCAGAGCAGATAAGACGATTTGGGGATCAGGAAAAAATAAAGGGAATGGTGGCAGCAACTAGGGAATTCAACAGGAAATTAGAGGAAAGAAAGTTCAAAGTTAGATAATCAGAGATGTTTGATCCAGAAACAGACCTTGAGGGAAGTTGACATGCTTATGTTTGTAATTAATGAAAAGTCTTCAAAGAGAAGTCTGGAAACAATATTCCCTAGCAAAAGTCCCTTTTGGCTTATTCTCTTTGAAGCTTTGCGCAGTATATCTTAAGAATGTACTGTGGAAGACAAAGTTATGATCTGATACTGAAGTATGGACAGTGAATTTTTCCCACAAGATAATACAGCTACTGGCATAGGTGAAAAATAGAGGTAACTATATGATGTTGGACATGAGATTTGCATAGAGCATTCCTGACTCTGTGCCCTCTCCTGTTGATGTTTTTGGCAAGTTCCATTTGAAAGATGTAGATCTCCAAGATGTAGCTCTAGTTGTAGCTCTGTGTTCTCTGCCCTGGTTTTGAGGCAGTAAAGATTTAGGTGGCTTTTTTTTTGTTTTGTTTTTAAGTTGGTGAGGGCTAATTGAACCTTTTGTTCTGATGAAAAGAGTATCTGAGATATTAAAGTGAGCTTTATAGTGGGATGTGAGTTAATATCACAGTGATTCCCTGAGCAAGTGGGTTGGGATCTTCAATTAATTCCTGCAGCAAGATGGGAAATCAAGTTTCCATGGATACTGAGCCAGCAGCAGCACTGACACTCACAGCAACTGCAAGCTTAGTTTCCCTAAAGCTTGCTTCCTAAGGAGGATTTGCCCCCCTGTCCCCCCTGCTCTGTATTCTGTATTTGCAAATGAAAAATTTGAAGACAGATGGACATTTGAGGAATACTTAGAGACAAAAAATACTGTCCCCTTACCTAGAAAATTGTGTACAAGAAATGCAAGTGACTTGCATAATTTAAAGTACAAGTTGGAAAAACCTGAAGTAAGCCCACCATGAAAACAGCAGTTAACAAAAAGTAGCAGAGATAAAGCTGTAATCATGCAGAAACATATTTCATAAAGGCACAGTGATTCTTTTATTGGCACAATATCACAACAGATTCGTTTGAATAAAAAAACCAGTGAAAAATTAAACATTGAAAGGTATGCTGAGGCTGAGTATAAAATAGTTTATACCAGCCTCTACTAATAAAGCAAGCAAAACAAAACCAAGGATTCATCTCAGGTAATTCTTAACTTTGAAACCATTCTCTCTTCTTGTTCCTGGACCCCATAGCATTTTGCACTCCATGTTCTTGGAATAGGATTCTTGTCACTGAAATGTACTGAGAGACAATATATTTGATAATGACAGACTTTCAAGGATACCCAGTGTATCGCACATGTTTATTCACTAGACAATCAGAGCCAAAACTGTTAAATTTTCAAATAAAATTGTGACTGATCCAGTGACAGTGTGCTTTCACTAGAAAAGCACAAAATTAAGGGAAGTGTTGCAAATGTATTAAAATATTGCCATTTTAGAAGGACATTTCAAATACTGGTCTCTAGTAGCAAATTCTTTGGACCTTCAAATCATACTACTTAGAAAAAAACCCATCTGGCTAGATGACCTAAACAGATCTTGGATCTCAATAGTAAAAATATAACACCTTTAATGTAATTCCTACATACCTGATGTTGTATTCAGAAAAAGAAAATTGAACACAGAAGAGGAGTTTGGAAAACTCATAACAACAGGCACGTTGCTAGCTCAGTGCACAGGTTGTAAGTCATCCACGGCCTCTCCAGTACTTCCCTGAAGCCAGCAAGCCTCACCAGAATGGTGCAACGTTGCAAAACAGTCTTTATTACCATAACTTATGTGCAGCTCAAGCTAGTTACACTGCTCTGTCTGCAACTCTTAAAGCAGTTGTCTTGTTTTATCTTAAACAAATTGATAAAAATGAAGGTAGTTGAAAAGAAAAGAGGATTAGATTTTTCCATCTGTGATTCCAGATTTTGACAAAAAACCGAATTTGTCTGAATGATGCACTTCAGTATCTGTAAAGGAATATTGGGCCTAACATACAGAGTGCATGAATAAAATTCTCCAGGAATCAGGCACCTCTTATTGATCTTGAAAAGGAATAGAATAACAAAAAAGGACAAGGAAGATGTGATGTCAGTAAGATGTTCAGAAGCCAAAACAAACTACAGTGTTTGTAGAAAAAGTCAAGTTCTGCTACTCCTCCCTTTCTAAAAGAGCTCCAAACCGTGACATGCTGATGAAAATCAGACTAGTTGAAATCGTTATGTATGGGATGTCACAAAACCTGCAGCAGGTATCTGTTAAAAAAGGAAAAGCTCCAAATCTCATTTTCAAAGTAGAGGTTTGGCCTGGTGCACTGAAAACTAGTATGATTTCTCTCCATAAAGAGTAAGTACCAAAGAACAGATGTGTAGTGGCTGCCATTGAGTAATAGCGGCTGCAGATAAGCAGAAGCTATTCTCCAAAGCCTGGAGGCATTGTGTTGCTACAGCCCATCATTGATTTTAAGGTGAAAATGCATCGGTGTGGGAGGCACTGCATGGTGTTACTGGCAAGGCACAGTCCTAAATATAGCAACTCAGTTAAAAACCGTATGCATGGCAAAAGTCTAAATATTCTAAAAAAGCGGGCAGACAGAGGCCTGCTGTGGCTCGCAACTTGAATACAAATCTCAAATGCGGTAGAGGCTAGCGGTTTATGCAGGGGGTTTATGCCGTCGGTTTGCCTTCCCACGGCAAAAGAAGGCCGCCTGGCACAAAGCGCTCTGTGGCCCGGCCCGGCTCGGTGCCAGGATTTCCGCGGGGAAGAGCCAGCTCTGCAACCGCGACCGCGAATGCCGCTGCGGGACGTGCCCGGAGGCGGGCGGTGCCCCGAGCGAGCGGGGCCAGACCAGAAGAGGAACTAAGTCGCCTGCCTTTACGCTCCGTCTCTGCGGCAGAGGGAGCGCCGTCCGCGACAGAACACGGAGTCGCAGACAGCGGCGAGCCGACCGTCCGGCAAGTCCCGCGCTGCACCCGACGATGGGGCGACCGTGCGCCGCGGACCTTCGGGCGCTGTCACCGGCATCGGGCCCGCCTCAGCACTGGGCTGCAGGCGATAGCTCCGACCCCGGCCCCGGAGTCCCGCACACTGCGGGGAAGCCCTCGCCGCGATGGCCGCGCACGCGCACTGCGGCCTCACTGCGTCGCCGGAGCCGCCTGGCCCGGCGCCAGGGGAGCCCCAGCGGGGCTGTCCGGGCGGGGCGGGGCGGCGGCCGCGGCGAGCGACTATTTATAGCGCGGGAGGCGCCCCCGGCCCGGGCAGCGCTCTTCCGCGGCGCCTCGGCCTGCGTGTTGCGTCGAGCAGGCGGCCGAGGGTTCCATGCGGAGCCGGTGCAGGGCGCAGCCAGCGCTTTGCGGGGAGGGCAGGAAAGAGCTGTAGCCGCGTCAGGGGACAATCCCAAGGCTGCGAGAGCAGAGTCCCGAGCGCTGTCACATTTCATCGCGCTGAAGTCAGTGGTGGCTGTGGCCATTTAGTGGCTGGGGCTCTCTGTTGATCAGTGCCCTGTTCTGCGCTACGTGAAGGAGGCGCACGGAGCCGGGTCTGTCCCGGTCTGGCGCTACGGGCAGACCTCCGCCGCTCTCGTCGGGAGCGGGCGGAGCAGAGCGATCCCGGCAGGCCGCTGGAATCTCGGAGATTCCTCTTTTCCGGGAGCGGGCAGCTCCTGCCTTGGGCGCGCTGCCAGCACCCAGAGAACTCCACATCGAGGCTGCCACGGGAGCCGCCGTGAGCGGCGCTTGGCTCCTCCGCGGAGACGGAGGGGAGGCGAATAGTGCGAGCTGAGCAAGCGGGGTGGGGGCGAGGGGGAGCTCTGCCCGCGAAAACAGGGCGGCGACGCCGGGGTTTGTCGGGGGCTCCTGTGCCGCCCGCCCGGGGAGCAGCCTCGCTCTTTCGCGGTCCGGGGCCTCCGCGCGCTCCTGTTGCCAGGGGGCGGGCGCGCGCCCGTCTGCAGACGGGCTCTGCGCCCCCCCCCCCAACCCGGGGCCGGAATCGCCATATAAGGAACGGGAAGCCTCCGCCGGAATCGAGACTTATAAGGTTGTTTCCTAATATGGAAAGCACGGTGGGGGCTTCCGGCGGGCTGGCCGGGGCCGACGAGGGCCGGGGACCCCGTCTCCCGGGACCGTCGATGCTGCGGCAGCGCTGCGGCGGCGCTGCCCATGGCGGGGGTCAGACCTGCACCGGGCGTGGGGCCCTCAGCCCGGGGCGGGCGGGGCCCCCCGGCCCGGCTTTCCCCGGTGCCAGGCTCTGACGCCAGGAGGGGTCCTCCGGCCCGCATCCATATAAGGGCTTCCTGCTTTCCATATATGGCCATGTACGTCAGGGCTGGGGCGGGCTGCGGCCGGTGAGACCCGATATATAGAGGCGGTGCCGGAGCGGGCGGAGAGCCGAGCGCTTCCAGCGGGCAGAGCCGGGGGGAGCCCCGGGCGGGGAGCCGAGCGCTTTCAGCGGGCAGCGCCGGGGCGAGAGCGGCGCAGGGCGCAGAGCAGGCGACGGCCGCCTCGCCGCAGCCGGCCCGTCCGCCGGCCCCGCGGCGGCAGCGCCATCACCCGTCAGAGTCGGAGCCCGGCGCCCTCATGGCCGCGGCCAAGGCAGAGATGCAGCTCCTGCCCCCGCTGCAGATCTCCGACCCCTTTGGGGCCTTCCCGCACTCGCCCCCTGCCATGGAGACTCACTATCCCAAGCTGGAGGAGATGATGCTGCTCAGCGGCGGGGGCCCGCAGTTCCTTGCCCCGCCCGGGGCACCCGAGAGTGCGGGCTTCGGCGCCGCCGGGGAGCCCGGAGAGCAGCACTTCGAGCACCTCGCGGCAGGTAAGCGCGCTGACCTCGCCCAGGCGGGCGGGGAGTCCCGGTCTGCAGCGGGGGCAGCGACGCCTGCGGGAATTCCGCGCTGCAGCGTCGCTTCTGTCCCGGCGGCCGCACGGGGGGATTCTCCTGTGTGCGTCAGCGTCTCCGGACTAGCTGCGGCTGGAGACCTGCCAGCGACGCTGCAATATGTTACGCTCAATTAGTAATTAACCAGAATCTGGGGCTGCGCTGTGAGAGGGATGGCTCGCGAAGCACCGGCAGCAGCTGCAGTGGCTGCTGGAATTAATAGCTATTCCTCTCTTTGCAGACACTTTTCCCGAAATCTCCCTGAACAACGAGAAAACCCTGCCAGAAACCAGCTATCCCAACCAAACGACGAGACTGCCACCGATAACCTACACGGGGCGCTTCTCCTTAGAGCCGGCCCCCAACAGCAGCAACCCCCTATGGCCAGAGCCCCTCTTCAGCCTCGTCAGTGGGCTGGTGAGCATGGCTAATGCACCTCCCACATCTACGCCTACTTCTTCATCACCTTCCTCCTCCTCGCAGAGCTCCCCACTGAGCTGTTCTGTCCAAGCCAGCGAGAACAATCCAATTTATTCAGCTGCACCAACATTTCCCAATTCCAGCTCTGAGATTTTTCCTGAATCCCAGACCCAGTCTTTCCCCAACCCCTCTGGAGCCCCCATCCAGTATCCACCTCCAGCTTACCCGACTGCTAAAACTAACTTTCAGGTGCCAATGATCCCGGATTACTTGTTCCCTCAGCAACAGGGTGAGCTCAGTCTTGTTCCAGCTGATCAGAAGCCCTTCCCAGCTCTTGAGACCAGAGCACAGCAGCCTTCCCTCACACCACTGTCCACTATTAAGGCATTTGCTACGCAGACTGGCTCCCAAGAGCTGAAGACCCTCAACGCTAATTATCAGTCCCAGCTGATCAAGCCCAGCAGGATGAGGAAATACCCAAACCGTCCCAGCAAGACGCCTCCTCATGAGCGTCCCTATGCCTGCCCAGTGGAGTCCTGTGACCGGAGGTTTTCACGATCTGATGAGCTAACGCGGCACATACGCATCCACACGGGACAGAAACCTTTCCAGTGCCGCATTTGCATGCGGAACTTCAGCAGGAGTGACCACTTGACTACGCATATCCGCACACACACGGGAGAGAAGCCGTTTGCTTGTGACATTTGTGGCAGAAAATTTGCCAGAAGTGATGAGAGGAAGAGGCACACTAAAATCCACCTTAGGCAGAAGGACAAGAAAGTGGAAAAGGCAACTCCAGCCTCAACTGCTTCCCCAATTCCTGCCTATTCATCCTCTGTGACTACATCCTACCCTTCCTCCATCGCCACCACTTATCCCTCCCCAGTGCGCACAGCGTATTCTTCTCCTGCTCCCTCTTCCTATCCCTCCCCTGCACACACCACATTCCCATCCCCTTCTATAGCAACCACTTACCCCTCTGGCACTGCCACTTTTCAGACCCAAGTGGCCACTTCCTTCTCATCTCCAGGAGTCACCAACAATTTCAGCTCACAGGTAACCTCAGCACTTTCAGACATGAACTCAGCCTTTTCTCCAAGGACAATTGAGATCTGCTGAGTCTACCTTCTGGAACAGGTGAATTCACCTTTTCTGTTGGTATTATCAGACACAGAGTCTCCAATTACTCCCACAACACCATACGTTGCAAGGCTATTTAGTTTAAACTTCAGCTGCCTGAATCGACTGCTGCTTAAGTTTTCCACCTCTGTTGAATGACTTAATTTGCATGGACTGTGGATATAAGTTCAATATAATTTTCCCTGTAAACAATAGTCTTTTATTAGGAAGAAAGGACTTTTGATTAAGTATCTAGCTGATGTAAATTGTACATGTGCCATGGTTTTGCTTTCCTTTAGGTACTATTGATGTGGAAAAAACCTTTGCATATTCATATTGTATAATTTGGAGTTTGCAGGGCCATATTTTGTAAATGTTAATTCTATTTCAGTGACAATGCTATAACTCGTTTCAAACTTCTTTGGGAACAACACTTACTGTATTTGAGCATGTTGGAGTGATGCTATGTAATTATCACCTGATGAGACACTCACATGTGGCAGAAGTTTTGTTTTAAAAGTTACAAGTCTTGGTGCCTTTTTGTGAAGCCTTGCTGACGTCATGCGTTTGTGTGAGTGGATGCTTTGCATCTTGCCTTAAAGTGGAAGGGATGTTACTGAAAGAATGTAAGGAAGAGCAGGGAATGGGTGGGGAGAGGAGCAAAAGAAAGGGCCAGGGGATGGAATGTAAGCAAAAAACCCCCAAAACCCAAAACCAAACAATCAGAAAAAAACCAAACCAAACAAAAAAAACCCCAAACAACAAAAAAACCCCCACACCCTCTCCCCCTCCACCTCTCAAAGTCTATTTTTGTTACAAAAATGTAAATTTATATATATAGATATATATTCAGGAGTTGGAATGTTGTAGTTACCTACTGAGTAGGCAGCAATTTTTGTATGTTATGAACATGCAGTTCATTATTTTGTGGTTTATTTTTACTTTGTAATTGTGTTTGTTTAAATGAAAGTGACTGTTTGGCTTCTAAACACATTGAATGCGCTTTCCTGCCATTGGGATATTTGGTGTACAATACCCTTCAGAAAAAAAATAAATAAAACATCAAATTGTGCAGACTTACACTTTCCTTGAAATTACTACTTAGGAAGACTGCACCACAGCAATCCCAACTCCTTTAGTTGCTTCAAAGCCAACACATAACCACTTGTCTCCTGGAAAAAAACCCCAACAAAACAACAACCCTGTTTAAAGAAAGGAGACGAAATCAATCTTATGTCCTTGCAAAAAGCATGGATGGCGGACTCATGTCCTTGCATTAAGTTCATCACCACGTCTTTTGAAGTAGCCACAATTACTGTCTCCTGGTCTAGCTTTCTGGAATTTTGGTTGTGGTAAAAACTGACCAAGTAGGCCGTCAAGCAATGCTTGATGAGCCTGAGGGTGCCCCAGGTTCTCCAGAGCATTTTAAAATGAGTAATTTCCATGCCTAAAGAGGAAAAAAGAAGCTAGGTTCTCCTTGGTGCTTTGTGTGAAAAGCGGTCCAAGTCACGCAGTAGCACTTGGCAATGCAGGAATGAAAGCCAGTGCACCCTTGCTAGCGTAACATAAAGGAAATAAATGCATGGGTCTTCTGCATCCACTATTTTCCTGGCCTTTGTTTCATAAAACGAAAACAGATTTCAGGGAAGAAAAATGCTTTCTTAGAAAGCATTGCCCATACATTTTCTGCAAGATCTTTCGTTTGCTGTTTGCCTGAAGACAGGATTTCTGTTTCTTAAAAAGTTTGCTTCTAGTCCAATTAGTAGGATGAGTCGGTTTCAAGGAGTTTGTTCCCAAGGAAACAGCAGGTGTTGCCACTGGCGGGGAAAACCCTCCCCCTGTAGGAAGTGCAGCGGCGAGGAAGGAAGTGAAGACCTCTCGCTTTTGCGCTTACGCGCAGAAGACCCGTTTGCTCGGAACTAGACCTCGGCTGCTTGCGATTTAAAGCCCAGTTCAGGTCTGACCACTAGAGACAGGAACGGCCGCCCGGTCTGGCTCGGAGGAGACCCTCCCCGCAGGCTCGAGCGCTCGCGGTGCCGCGCCAGCGCCGGGAGCGCGCCGGGGGCGGCCCCGGCTGAACAGAAGCCCCGTCCCCGCTGTTTCCCGTCCGGAACCGCACCTACCATATTTGGCATTTCCTCCACGCCTTTTATGGCACTTCCGCAGCCCAAAAAAGGAGTTTCCTGCTCAGGCGTTCCGGGGCCGCGCCGCGCAGGCGCCGTGATGCTGCAGCGCCCTCCCCTTTCCCCCCACCTCTGCCCCTGCGCCCCCCTCCCCTCGGGAGGCCCGCGCCGGCGGGGGGTCACGCGCCTCCGGGCAGCGGAACTGCGCTCCGCAGTGGGCCGAGCGGCGGGCCGCGGCTCTCCGTGCGGCTCCCAAAGGCCGCTGGAGCACAGGCCGACCGTCAGCGCTTCTTCGCTGCTGGTTACTGTTCGTTTTCCTTGATAGGGACTGCGTCGCTCTTCTTCATACGCGCCTCCGAAATAGGTAGGATACCATCTAACCTGGGGAGTGCTGCAGAGGCCAGTGACCTTGTCCACCCAGGCTGTTGCTCTGCAGACCCTTTCCGTAAGCGACTGTTTACGTGGCGATAGTCCTCGACTAGGTGGCTGGTTTGCGCTTTCATTGCACTAGAGGAAAAATGATTGTTCGGTTTTCTTTTCCCTTAGAAATAAGGAGCTAAAAATTAGTTCGAGCATACTCAGAGCCCGGAGTATCTGGTGTGGTACGCTATGTGACCTGTTGCATTGTGTCCTTTTGTTTTCTAGAAATGCAGCTGGAGACTTTCTGTAAAGCTGCTAAAATGAACTGTTGCAGATATTTCTGCTGTGACTGCGAACTACTCTTACTGAGTAGCTCATGGTCCCTGACTGGAGAGATGAGACAACACAGAGAAAAAAGGTGTAGGCAGAGACTTTGTAGTGAAGAAGTGTGTGGTCATGGGCCTTTCTTTCCTTTAGGGCTTTCACTCGTATGTGTCCGGACTTTGTGCATCTGAGCAAGACCTCAGGTAGCCCCAAGAAAAATAACTTTGTAGACTCTAAAGTGGTAGCTGGCAGACGCCCTTAGAAGGGCTGTCCCCAAGTAGGTGCTCACCACTGTCGGGTTGGACTAAAGCTGAGTGCAGCGGCTGAAGGCTGGCTCCTGAAGAGTGTCTTTGACCCATTCTAAACCAAATTATTAACTAGGACTGACCCCTTCTAAAGCAAACTGCACTGTTAACTAGGGCTAGCATATTTGGTGACTTTTTGGTATAAGTGGCTGTTTATTTCAAATGTTTTCTGTTTGTGGCCCAGTAGACTTTAGTATCCTGAAGAGTTTTGAGTGTAGATGATAAATTTGTGGAGAGGGCTTGGTGGTGTGATTGTTGAGCTAAACATGCCATGTTTTTACCTGTGTGCATTATCTTAATGTAGCCCTAATAAGTACTAGTTAAACCTAGCAAAGAGATTGCATGTTTTAAAGTGCACAAAGACTCCAAGATGAGATGTGAGATGTAGCTAAAGAACAAGAGCTTTAAAAATGGTTAAGCTTTTCTGCTATAATCAAAGATCAGCCTTGACTGATAGCCTAATGATTTATGGTCTTGAATGAAACTTTCTCTTCTAAATAGCTGAGGCTGATGCTTATACATAATCTCTAGCACTTTCCAGGCTTCAATTTATCACAATTTTTTGGCACTGTCATAACAAAAATGGTGGTCACACAGAAGTATTTTCAATGTGTATATTTCACTCCCATAAATACAAAAAGCATTATCAAAGTATGCTTTTTGATCCTTTTTTTTTTTTTTAAGAAGCATATAGGCTTATCTTTTTCTTTTGTGAGCTTTTCATACCCCATTTTTATATCTCCAAACATGAATGATGTTAGACAATAGTACTACTGGTAAATGTTGATAGTTGAAAGTTCTGCTATTCATGTCCCCTGTTAGGTTGACCTGGGTAATATGACGTGACTTCTCTTATCCCAGCTGCTGTGATCGTGGGCTTCTCCTGTAGCAGTACAACTGTTGATCAGTAAGAGATCTGCAGACATCAGAGCTGGAGAGATGGGGAGAAAGAGTTTCAATTTGATCGTTAAAAGGCACAGAATGCTTTCATCCTTTTGGTAAGATGCAGTTAAAACTTCAAAACAGACTGAGCATTACTTTTTATGTCTGTGGCTGCTTTTCAATCTGACCAGGGTAGTCGGGGATGGCTTTAGAAGCTCATGAAAACATGTTATATAATGAATATCTAAAATCTGTTTATCCTAATTACTGCGCTTGTTGGGCTGCACCAGCGCGTGTAGCTCTCAGGTTATCTACCAGAATGTGCCCAGCTACATAGCGAGTCACTGAACTGCCTGGTGCATTCTGACATGTGACATTCTGTGAGCTTAGTGTGTGAACTGAACCTAGGTGTCTAGGCTTGCCTGCATTTATAGGAGTTCTAGTCATAGCTGCCTTGAAATACTTTTAAACACACCTTAGCAAAATCTAAACATTAGTCAAAGAAGTGTGGTTAAGCTATGGAGTGAATGAGTTTAGTTTTACCATTTTTAATGCTTTTGCCTATATTTTTCTTTGGAATACTTGAAAGGACACCGGAGCATAAGGAAATGAAGGGACAGGCTCAACTGAGGGAATCTTATTACCAATTTCTTTGAACAAAACATCAACAGTGGATCTTAGAATACTGTCTGAAAGGTTTCTTCGTAATTAGCCAGAGAATTGGAATTGGAAATAGGACACAAAGTTGAAGGGAATGTGCAGCAGCAGCATTTTGTTCTGAAGATACTTGCGGTTAAAGCTTTTGGACATGAATCTTAGGTTTTCTGTGGAAATAAGTGTTCTGTAATTATGCGCGTGATTTTAAACATTCAATATACAAGACTAAGTCTCTTGCTGGTTTTAGAGCATTGCATTGGAAGTCTGTGTGTTTTCTCTTCTTTTCCTGTTCTTAAATGAACTTAAAGTAACTTTAAAACAAAATAAATCAACTTTTTCTTCTTTTTTTTTGTTTTAGATGCTGGAACTGCCTCTCTGGATGTGTGCTGAGCTCTCGCTGCTATGGACTGTGCGGCCTTAATTGCTGCAGGTTCCTCTTCCCACTGAAAGAATTGGAAATAATTATTAATTAGACCGCAGAGATGTTTTCTGAAACCTTTCCCTTTTTTCTGCATTTAGTGGTAGATCTTCTCTTTCTGCCTTTGAATTTACAGTGATTCTCTGATGTCATTCACCTACCCAAATTCCTTGCAGCTCCTGGGGTAGAGAAAAGCTTCTCCTGTGGCTGAGGTTCAGTGGGAAAATGACACCGTGTGTTCCACCTCCTTAATAAATGCAACTGCTCTTTATATCTTAGAGTGTAGACTTAGTTGATCCTTTTTCAACAGAAAGTGGCAGGCTGAACTCACCTGAATTGCTGAACCATACTTTGGATAGTTGAGTTTTTTAAAAGAAAAAAAAGCCAACCAAACCCAAGCTTTTAGTCTGTGGGTTTTATTGGTATTGCTCCTTAATTGAGCCACACCTTTAAATAATGACATGGGCGCTTTCTAGAAACAGCGTTCAGTACATTTTGCACTTTCTCATGGGACCTTCCGGGCTCACGTTTTTCCATTGCCGAGTTAATTACAGGTCCAAGCTGACACTGTCCCGTGCATCTGGTGTTCATTGATCTGTTTGTGATATTAATTTCATTTGGATGCAGTCTTGGCCTTTTGGGGCAGATGATGCCCCTCAAGCCACAAGGCTTGTTTAATGCTTGTACTCTACTTTTTTGAAGATCCAGGGTGTGTGAGGACTTTGTCTTGTTGCTGTATTCGGGGATAGCATTCAGGAAGTTCCTACAACATTCACATTGAAGTTGAAATGTTCGAGGATATCGGTGTGATGGTTCTCAGGGATGAATCTTGCTCCCAGCAGTCTGTAGTGTGGTGGCGTAGGACCCAAAAAACTAGGGTGTGAGGGACAGGGTGGATAGGAACACTTCCCCCACCAGACAGAGTAAATCTAAACCAGAGAGTCAGAACCCAAAAGTGATGACTGATTGCTCCACCACCAGACGCTGTAAACCGGAAGCAGCGAGTTGTGACCCCAGAGCGACTGCCGATACTTCCACAACCAGACAGAGCAATCTGCAACAGCTGCAGAAAGCGTCTTTAAGATCTGTCTCCGAAAACCAAATAAAACCCCCTCGAAGTTTAGTTAGCAAGGTATAGGGATTTGCAGCTACTGGGTGAATACTTTTAGCAACTCCATTAATTGCCCATAAATCTTGCAGTAGTCTATAAGTTACAATAGGTCTCTTTGCTGGTAATATAGGAGTATTAAATTCTGATTCACATTCTTTCATCAATCCTAATGTCAGGAATTTATTATTTGCTCTATTCCTTTTCTGTCTTCCAACCTTAAAGGGTATTGCTTTCTGACTACTGGCCTAACTCCTGTCTGTAGTTCAATTTAAAAAGGGTCTGCCCATTTTGATCTTGACTGGGTATCAGTATGCCATTCTGATTAGGTATTTGCTCTAAGTAGTTACTGTTGTTTGTTGGTCTTGTGTCAATTGTCAGTCCTAATGCTAAAATCAATTTGTCTTCAGGTACCTTAAATTTAAATTTTCCTTCTCTAAGCTCAATTGTGGCTTTTAAATTTTCAGCAAATCACTGCCTAGCAGAGATTTGGGTGAATTAGGTAAATAAACAAACTGGTGTATTCCCGTCTTCTTCCTGATTTTATATTTAAGTGGTTTCAGGAAGAATGCATTTTCTGGCTGGTCAGTGGCTCTTATTACTTGAATGTGTTTCTCATTTTTAGGTATCAATGCTTGATTTAAGACTGAAAGCGTGACTCCAGTAGCTACTAAAAATTCAACTCCATCATTCAATGGCTGTATTTTAACCAGCAGGTCCACTAGGGTAAGATCTGATGGTCCCCATCATTCATTATAATTTAGAGTGGCTACAGTAGTTTCTTGTAGCTTGTCTGCTAACTACAGGCACTGGTGTTTCCAGTGTCCATCTTTCTTACAATATGCACATTGATTTGGCCCCAACTTAATCTGCGGCTGGTTTGAACCTCCCCTGCCTCTGGTATTTCTGCCTCTGCCTCACCCACACCCTCACACTGGTGCTGATCCAGAGCTGCCAGTATGGCTGTAGTGAGTTCTTTCCTCGTTTGTTGATCCCTATTATTGCACACCCTCCATGCTTCTCATTGATGCCTCTAAATCTCTGTTTACAGGCTCCTTCAGTTTCTGAAGTTTCTGCCCAATATTTGGGCTACATTGCTCTAACACCAGGGGAAACTAACTGTTGCTTTCCCATATCTGACAGGGAATCTAGGGTTGCAAATTTACACATCGCTGCTTGGAGCCTGCCCAGAAAGTCAGTGGGTGACTCATGCTGTCCATGTTTAACTGACCAATTAACTGCTTTTGGAATGGCATTTTCTAATCCAAATTTACTAGTTCCCGGTACTTAGTTAACGTCGCATAGCTACCTGCATCATTCAGGTCCGACGAAGGTTTTACGGTAGGAAACAACTGGTCTGCTCCGCTAGCCATTTGTCCCTGCACATGTGCTCTGGCCGTGTTTGTCACTAACTCTTTTTCTGTTTCTGTTAGGTCTGTCAGCATTAAATCAATATCACTCCAATCTGGGTTTTGATTCCTGACTACTAACTCCATCCTTTTTGCTATTTTGCTAGGGTCTCCTCTATAATTCCTAACTTCTCCTGGCCAGCTATTCATGTCAGTAGTAGAAAAGGGGACCTTCACATGCACAGCTTCTCCTCTGAGACCCGCTGCTTGCCTTAAGGGGGTGACCAAAGGCAAAGCTTTTTTGGTTTTACTCTTTGTATGTGCTGTCACCAGGGTCCCTGAACTTGTCCACTCACAGGATCGTCCCTCTCATCCTCACTACCGCTCGGGCTTAATTGAGGGGGAGGAGCAGCTGGTGGTGGGGAGCGTACAGCTGGCCTGGTAAGTAAGTTTCAGACATCTGTAACACTGTCTTCCTCATGCTTTTCTGCCTACTTCAAACATCTCTGCCCTGTACTACATGCTGAACAACATCTCTTTTATTTTCCACAGCTAGGACCAAATGGTCTTGTGGGGCCACATTGATGCCACATTCCTTCTGCCACTCGGGTTTAATTTAAAGTTCCATTAGAGAGCTACTTTTCACAACTTTCCACTTTATACAAAGGCCACCACTGGATTACCTGTCTTCAAATTACCCCTTGGGATTCCTCCCAAATTTTTCCAATGTGCTAAAATACATCCTAGCAGGTTTTTATAACATTTTAACTTCCTGTGTTACCCATTTTTAATGCTATTCAAATTTCCACACTTGTCATTCTGTATTAGTACTACTTCTCCTTGCTTTATCTTTATTCCCCATGTACTACACTTAACACACGCTGGGCATCTCTGAGTCGCCCGACACCACTGTTCTCTTCT
Source organism: Hypocryptadius cinnamomeus (assembly GCA_013400635.1). Lineage (NCBI taxonomy): Eukaryota > Metazoa > Chordata > Aves > Passeriformes > Zosteropidae > Hypocryptadius > Hypocryptadius cinnamomeus. Next base: position 23,693 of record VYZP01056555.1, read on the forward strand.
ACGGTACTGACAAGCAATGTAAACAGAAGGGTTTTTTGTTTACAAAACCAGTTCCACACAATACACAAGGAATTGGGGTATGATAGGACAGAAAATGAGTTTCCTAAAACACACAAGGGAAACAACTAATACTCTTACAACACAAAATGTACAAAATAACAAATACCACAATCAAAACCCAGAATGCCAAGGCCAATACCGAAAGGCATTAGACTTCTTTTGGGGACTCTAAGGCCTTGCATCAACTTCAGGAATTTCACCTGTGATACAGCACCCTGTGTGGAACGTCTTACAGGAGCTACTTAACCGAGACCTGAAACAAAATTCCAGAACAATCAGCAAGTACCTAAATTTCCTGCAGTCGGTTCTTGTCTACCCTTGCAGAGAGCCGGCGAAGCGTGGAGTCCCTCCAAGAAATTCTCAGGGCGCGCCGAGGGAGTCCCCAGCTCCAACAGATCTTGCAGCCAGGCAGAGAGTCCCGTCCCGTTGCGAGATTGCCGGACTGATGCTTGAAAACTAGGCAAGAAAACAGTACTCGATAGCGTAAGGCCTATAGAGCAGGTATTTGTTTATTCGACACCAGGGGCGAGGGGGATAGCTCCACCACAGACTCACTCTTCCATTCCTCACACAGTACTAGCTTTTATACTTGTTTTATTTAACATGCACATTATACTTTCCTAACCTTCATGTTGTAACATTTTCTAATTACCTGATTACATAAGCCCTTATAACACATGCACAGTTTCAGTCCAAGGTGGTCGTCAGACACCTGGTGGCTTGGGCTCAAACTTTTCACCTCCGTTTTCTGCACATGCTCTATAGGATTGTCTGCTCAGATAGCCAGTTGTTAGCTTTTTGCAGTTAGCTTGTTCTGCTAAATTTGCTGGTTTCTAAAAAGTGCTCTGTTAGTATCCTGTTACAAAGTAACTACTTCTTTCTGTGTAGCTACAGCTTTTGCATCGCTCACACACTATCTTACTGCCTAGGCATCGCTTTGCTGAAGAGTTACTAGGTGTGGCGGTGGGCTTTGCTGCAGCTGGAATTTATTTCTGTTTCAGGAAGTGTCTCATCATATAGTCTGCAATTTGGCAGTTCCTGTGCCAGGTTAATTGTAGTGGAAGACAGCAAATGAAGCCAAGAGACTCAACTAGGATGCCCCAGGTACCTGCCCAGCACAGATTACAAAATACCAAACCCCCAGGTTACAAGAACACTAAAAGCTCATGTTACCAAAGACAAAAAAAAAAGCCTACAAAACACTAGGTTCCAAAATATCAGAATAACCCAGTTTCAAAATACTAGAACCCCAAATTTCAAAGCATTGGAAAAACAGGTTTCAAAATCTCAGTTTTAAAATACCAGAACACCAAGTTCCAAAATTCCAAAAAAACCCAGGTTCAAATTACCAGAACGGCAAGTTCAGAAATATCAAGGTAACCCACTTTTAAAGTGCTGGAACAACAAGTCCAGAAATACCAATGCAACCTGGTTTCAAATTACCACAGTAATCCAGTTTCAAAATACCAGAATACCAGGTTCCAAAATACCAAAATAATACAGTTTCAAAATATCAAAATATCAAGTTTCAAAATATCAAAATGACCCAATTTCAAAATACCAAATTGCAAAATACCAGTTTTCTCATGTCTTATACTGACAAGATTCCCAAACACAAAACAATGCAATATTGTCAAAATGGGATCTTTGCTACCAAAATGGATATTTTCTCCTCTGAAAAGCTTTCCCTGATGACCATTAACACATGTATTTATTTTGATTATTTAGCCAGAGGTAATAAAAATTTTACTTTAAAAGCAAACATCTGTAGTAGTTGTCTGCCTAGATTGTGTCTGTGAGAGCTGGCATTTGGGCTGGAGAGCTTGTGGTCGAGAGCAAAGGATGGAGTAAATCTGTTCCCTGCAGATGCCTAGGGAAAGACTGAGAAGCAGACAAAGGGAGTATTTATAAACTATATCAATATTTCACTGAAATTCAGGGTGGAGCAGCGATGGGGGTGCTCGGGTTCAGTCAGGATTAGCCATATACAACCCAGCCAAACGCCTGACGCCTCAAGGGATTTGTCAAAAGCTTCAAAACAAATGCAAGTTAGTAACAACTACAGAAGAAGGATTGCCAGTAATCGCTTACGATCTGTGGAGAATTTAATCGGTAATTGCAAAGCTAAGACGTATGGAATTTTGGAGGCAGAACCCCAGTTTTGGCCACAGGCACACAGAGAAGGACAACAGTTCATTTCCTTGGAAAGGGAAGTCTGGCACCCCATTATTTATGGGGCAAATGAAGGGCTGTGTAGGGGAGGGAACTCCCCACAGCACCTTTCTTCACCTCACCCCCCACTCCAAGGTGCAGCAACCCTCCATGTGACCAGCTGCTTTCAGAGGGCTACCCAGGGGAGCTGCTCGTCCAGAGGGACTAACGGGGGTATCCCAAGTGTCCCTCCAGGAACTATGGTTGGAGCATCCAGCAGGGACTGGGGAGCAACTCGACCCACCCGGGCACAGAGCATCGCTTCAAGAAAATGCTGAGGGAAGAACACTCTTCCCAAGGGGCAGCACCTGAGCGGGCTGGGTGGCACGTGGGGTTTCAGGGGCAAGCTTTCAACTTTCCGCTTTTACTGTGTCAGTCCCTCCCCAGAGCCCCCAGGCCCTCCACAGCACTCCCAGAGCAGAGGGGAGTTATTAGGAGAGAAGGGGTTTAAACTGAGGGGAAAAGCTTCCTTTTCCATTATTTTTTGTGTTCAAATTGTGAGGGAATCTGCTTCCCCTGCGATTTTAATGGTCTCAGTTGAAAGAATCCCTGCCTTTTCTAAGGTGTTAGGGGTGTGAATTGACAGGGAGTCCCTGTTTTCCTTTATTTTCCAGTTTATATAGAAGGGGAAAACCTTGACAATGTTTTTTATGGAATGAATTAGGGGTAACCACCCCCTTTTTGTTGTCCTACAGCTTAAATTGAAGGGGAAGCCCAGGTGTCCCGCCTTCTTAATGGTTTGGATTGAGGGAAAAATTCTTCTTTTTTCATCACTGGAGAGATTTGAAGTGAGGAAGACCTCTCTTTTCCCAATATTTTAGGGGATTAAAATAAAGGGAAGAAGCCATTTATTTGCTATTGTGTCAGTTTCAGTGGAGGTAACTAACCCATTTCGTCATTTTAAGGGGTTCGCGTGAAGGAAGCTCTGCCTTTTTCAGCATTTTAAGGGTTTACGTTTCAGGACACTTCCTTCTGTGGCCTAAGACCTAATACCTCAGAGAAAGGTGAGCCTGGCATGTACTTAACCCTTACACTGCCTGGGAGGCTGCTATTTTTCTTATTTTTATTTATAATGTAGATAGCCCTAATTAGAGGTCCTAAGGAGACTTAGACTGCTCATATCATTAGTATTCTTCTCCACCCTACTTAGTCACACACAAAGTACTACTTAGCAGTCACTAAGGAATAATTATGTAAGTTAAGAGCAAGTTGCCCAATTTATGTAGCTGTGCTACCTAAACACAAAGATTTTATTTCTTACCGGTTTTCTGCCCATTTGCTCCAAGTAGTTGTAGCAAAAAAGAAAGTATTGTTATTTCCCTGAAGAGTTTTCTCCTATATCAAGCCTTTTAGTCCCCTTGAATTCAAGTCAGGGGAGCCAAGCAGCTGTAGCTGCTTTGAGGGCTTTTATACCTGGTGGGATTTGCCCCCTTCCTTTTCCTGGGCACCATGGGAATGAGAGGCGGGCACCATCAGGGGTATATTAACCCCAGCCTTTGCTGAGGGGTTTCATTCCCTCTCTGGAATCTGTTGGGGTAAGAGCTCTCCTCTCATTTCAGTGAAGAGGCTCTTTCAGCTTATCTCAGCTTGTTTTCAGCAGGTGCTTTTGGGCATGTAAAGCAACAGAGGCTTCGAAGGTACTGTGAAGAAAACAGTATTAAGCACAGGGAGTATTTAAGTTCATGATTTTGGATTNGTCCAGAGGGACTAACGGGGGTATCCCAAGTGTCCCTCCAGGAACTATGGTTGGAGCATCCAGCAGGGACTGGGGAGCAACTCGACCCACCCGGGCACAGAGCATCGCTTCAAGAAAATGCTGAGGGAAGAACACTCTTCCCAAGGGGCAGCACCTGAGCGGGCTGGGTGGCACGTGGGGTTTCAGGGGCAAGCTTTCAACTTTCCGCTTTTACTGTGTCAGTCCCTCCCCAGAGCCCCCAGGCCCTCCACAGCACTCCCAGAGCAGAGGGGAGTTATTAGGAGAGAAGGGGTTTAAACTGAGGGGAAAAGCTTCCTTTTCCATTATTTTTTGTGTTCAAATTGTGAGGGAATCTGCTTCCCCTGCGATTTTAATGGTCTCAGTTGAAAGAATCCCTGCCTTTTCTAAGGTGTTAGGGGTGTGAATTGACAGGGAGTCCCTGTTTTCCTTTATTTTCCAGTTTATATAGAAGGGGAAAACCTTGACAATGTTTTTTATGGAATGAATTAGGGGTAACCACCCCCTTTTTGTTGTCCTACAGCTTAAATTGAAGGGGAAGCCCAGGTGTCCCGCCTTCTTAATGGTTTGGATTGAGGGAAAAATTCTTCTTTTTTCATCACTGGAGAGATTTGAAGTGAGGAAGACCTCTCTTTTCCCAATATTTTAGGGGATTAAAATAAAGGGAAGAAGCCATTTATTTGCTATTGTGTCAGTTTCAGTGGAGGTAACTAACCCATTTCGTCATTTTAAGGGGTTCGCGTGAAGGAAGCTCTGCCTTTTTCAGCATTTTAAGGGTTTACGTTTCAGGACACTTCCTTCTGTGGCCTAAGACCTAATACCTCAGAGAAAGGTGAGCCTGGCATGTACTTAACCCTTACACTGCCTGGGAGGCTGCTATTTTTCTTATTTTTATTTATAATGTAGATAGCCCTAATTAGAGGTCCTAAGGAGACTTAGACTGCTCATATCATTAGTATTCTTCTCCACCCTACTTAGTCACACACAAAGTACTACTTAGCAGTCACTAAGGAATAATTATGTAAGTTAAGAGCAAGTTGCCCAATTTATGTAGCTGTGCTACCTAAACACAAAGATTTTATTTCTTACCGGTTTTCTGCCCATTTGCTCCAAGTAGTTGTAGCAAAAAAGAAAGTATTGTTATTTCCCTGAAGAGTTTTCTCCTATATCAAGCCTTTTAGTCCCCTTGAATTCAAGTCAGGGGAGCCAAGCAGCTGTAGCTGCTTTGAGGGCTTTTATACCTGGTGGGATTTGCCCCCTTCCTTTTCCTGGGCACCATGGGAATGAGAGGCGGGCACCATCAGGGGTATATTAACCCCAGCCTTTGCTGAGGGGTTTCATTCCCTCTCTGGAATCTGTTGGGGTAAGAGCTCTCCTCTCATTTCAGTGAAGAGGCTCTTTCAGCTTATCTCAGCTTGTTTTCAGCAGGTGCTTTTGGGCATGTAAAGCAACAGAGGCTTCGAAGGTACTGTGAAGAAAACAGTATTAAGCACAGGGAGTATTTAAGTTCATGATTTTGGATTTTGTGTTCAGGGGTGGTAAGGTGCTTTTGTAATTTCTGGTTTTGTTCTTGTTTTTTTTTTT